>CAXIVM010002697.1:0-26634 GCA_964035705.1 Porites rus | reverse complement strand
GATGGTCTGCTTCTGTAGCCTCCGCTTGTGCAGGTGCTTCTGTCACGCTTGGTTCGGTTGGTGGCTCGGGTGGCTGTGACGGTTGTGCTTCTGCTGGAGGCTGCTGGCCTGGATGGCTAGGCTGTAGAAGTGCTGTGGCTGTCCCAGAAATCTGAGGGGAGCTGGCTGGTAACGGATGTTCTATGTGCGCAGTTCCTCCTGACGAGGTCTGGTTCTCAGGATGCTCCTCTATCGGGCGCTTTATTTCTGAGCTTTCCTCTGCAGTCTTGGCTGTGTGTGCCGTGCTTGCTTGGTTTGGCTGACCTGGTGTGAGACCAGGTGTGTCCTCTGCTTGCAATTGCTGCTGTGTTTGATGGTCTGCTTCTATAGCCTCCGCTTGTGCAGGTGCTTCTGTCACGCTTGGTTCGGTTGGTGGCTCGTGTGGCTGTGACGGTTGTGCTTCTGCTGGAGGCTGGCTAGGCTGTGGAAGTGCTGTGGCTGCCCCAGAAATCTGAGGGGAGCTGGCTGGTAACGGATGTTCTATGTGTGCAGTTCCTCCTGACGAGGTCTGGTTCTCAGGATGCTCCTCTATCGGGCGCTTTATTTCTGAGCTTTCCTCTGCAGTCTTGGCTGTGTGTGCCGTGCTTGCTTGGTTTGGCTGACCTGGTGTGAGACCAGGTGTGTCCTCTGCTTGCAATTGCTGCTGTGTTTGATGGTCTGCTTCTGTAGCCTCCGCTTGTGCAGGTGCTTCTGTCACGCTTGGTTCGGTTGGTGGCTCGTGTGGCTGTGACGGTTGTGCTTCTGCTGGTTCACCGTCGGAAGGCGGCAGTGTTGCATTGCCATCGCCACATAGCAAGAGTAGGGAACGCTTGCTTGCATGCTGGATCCTAGCTTCGACCTCAGAAGGGAGCAAGTCGTCTAGATGTCTTTAATTTTGTCGGGGTCCGATATAGTGTATAAGTATATATATATACGTATACAGTATTATACAGTAATGTATATACATACATATATACACATAGAGATGGACTATGCAATGAAAAGATTGCCGGAAATTGACTGAGAGGTAGCGGCAAGAAACTTCTGCAGGAAGGTCCATGTGCTTTGGGGTGTTGCCAAAGTCTTCAACCAACAAAGTATAGTGCCCAAAAGTTGTCTTCTTGTCCTCTGATTGGTTCAAGCTAAACAGCAAGTGAGCCGCCACTGCACCGGACCCATAGATGCACTCTAGTAGTTCTCCACCAGGAAGAGTGCCAACCTGCAGGGACACGGATGGGACGGACTGTATCTCAACCACCAAGCAAATGGACTATCGTGGCAGGTGTTACTTCTCACTTAGAACATTGCGAGTGGTATCGACCCTTAAGACTTAAGACAGTGTATGTATGTATGTATGTATGTATGTATGTGTATGTATGTAACGTGCCATGACACAATGGTCAGGCGCTTGAGTTTGACAAGCATTGTTCTGTTCAAGAACCTGTTTGTATTCTCTACGCAGGCCCGATGTTGTGTTGGGTAGGCATTGTTCTAAGCGTAAGGTTTCCCAACCTTTTGTCAACCCAATGCCTCACGTGCACATGTGACACGCGCACAGCTGCTACACACATAGGATATCCATTCTAGATCGCCTGGAGAGAAAGATGGGTTCTTCATCACACGGCGAATTGCAGGGTAGTAAAAAGCATCGCACTCATCCAAGCCTTCTGGCAAACTGCTCGATGAAGATTCCTAGCATTGGTCTCCTCCTGTTTCTGAACTTGTAAATTTCGGGCCCATGCAAACTCACTGCGTGGCACAAGCTCCCACTTGCGTGGGTTTTGAGCCGCCAGCAAACAGTGCCAGCCACACCAACCATCCCCTGGTACATCTATGCGCTTGAACCTTGCACGGCGGACAGGTTGCTGAGGCCCTTGAGTTTGTTGCAGCACACGCTTCAAAATGGCCTCACAAACCTTCTTGGTTGCCGCCTCAATGTGGGACACACCCAAGTCTTGAGCCCAACAAATGTTGTACACAAGCCGCTTCTTGACATCATGGGGCTGAGTAACATGGGAGACTGAGACAGCCCTCATCTCATTTGCCTCCAGATTCAACTCGCGACCGCTCACTACTCCTGACTCACATTGGGAATAATCCACCTCTATCAGGAGTGGGGGGATGCCGTGTGTGAACAGTCGTTGCAAGAGATCATGGGGTTCCTCATCACGTAGCCAAGACCCACATGTTCCAGCCACCAGAAGACCCACAGGGTGTCAGAGAATGACACTTGCAAGTTCCAGTGACTTTCGGATTTGCAAGGATTTCATCAACACTGTCTGCATTTGAAAGCACGATGTTTGTGCAATGGAACTTGCCGTTCCATGCAGTCTTCCCGAAGAGCACTCCGAAGATTGTCTGGTCAGAGTAGGCCAAGGATACAAAATTGTTCAAGCTTCCTTTGTGAACTGACACGCTTGATGGCACCAGATCCACCGTGGCTGGCCGGGGTGGATTCAGGAAAGAGGATGTTACATCCTCAGCTTTACATGGTTGAAACCCATTCTCTTCGGCTGGCTGATCATTTGCAATCTGAGGGAGGCTTTGTTTGGCACTAGCAAAAATCTTATCTGCAGCCTTCTCCATTTCAACCTCAGATCTAACGTCCCTTTCCATTTTCCGGAGATTTTGAGAAAGAGACCCTGCTTCATGGATTCTGACATTGAAAGCAGCCAATCGTTGGCTGCCTTGTAAGTCTCAACTGTTTTACTCATTGTTTGGCCTTGGCCCATGTCAAAGCTAACCCTGAGCTTTGTGGGAATGCCCTGCTCCACCTCGACCTTCCCCTTGTCATTGACGGAGGCAGAGAATGCCACACTCTTCAAGATGAACTCCTCTGTCTCACGATGATGGCCAATGCACAATGTCTCTGCGATTCTCAGCTTTTGCACAGCCAAGCTTCCCGAGGAACCAAAGCCATGGTGAGATTGCCACTCTTTTCGCGGACCAGCCTCATCAACGGACGGGGGTAGGTGATGGAAAGTAATATTCAGCCCGGCAGAAAACTATAAACATGATGTACCGTGAGAATATTGAATATGGGCCAATTCTTAGATGTTATACATACATTATATAGATATATCCATACACGTGTGTTGGTGTGCGCATGCCAATGAGGCGACCATATTCCCGCATGCATGATTGACCGCTGCCAAACATACAGTCAAAAGAGCTTGCAATGCCGATGTGCCTTCCCTTGAAACCATCGAATTTGGCAAGAACTGTTTGGCTGTGATGAAAGAATGCTAAAGCAGCCTCCCTCGCTGACTCCTCGCTTGGGAAGGTAGCCTTGGCAAACCTGCGGCTGAAGTTCTCAAGGCGTACTTGATACCTCAGTCAGCCATCAGGAAACCTTGAAAAAACATCACTTAGAACTTTCAACACTGAGTTTGAGGGAGCTGTATAATTATACAGCATCCAAAAATCTATGAAGTCATCCTTGAATGTTCATGTGTCCTGTCTGGCAGACATTGACATGAAGAAGGGAGATACCTGAAAACCACTTCGATTTTGCTGAATGTACTAGATAACTAGATACGTATATATGTAATTTTCTTTTCCGGGAAACTGTTGCATTGTTTTTTCCCTGACATGACCAGATGCCTTTCAAACCGCTCACTTAGAACATTCTGCATCCCTGACAATACCAACGCCAATTCAAAAGGGTTGTGGCTGCATGAACCCAATCCGACCAATCACCACATGAAAATGAAATAGAATGTACTGTACTAGATAGTACTAGATACTGTATGTCACTGCATGTCATATTCTTTTCCAGGGAGTATTGCCACATCTTTTCTTTCATCCCCGGCACGACCAGATGCCTTGCGAACCACTCACTTAGAACTTTTCGCATCCCCGACCATACCAATACCGATTCAAAACAGAAGTGGCTGCATGAACCCAATCCGACCAATCACCACATGAAAATGAAATAGAATGTACTAGATAGTGCTAGATATGTATGTCATATACTGTTCCTGGAAACTGTTGCAATGATTTTTTTTTTTGAATCCCTGACATGACCAGATGCCTTTCAAACCGCTCACTTAGAACATTCTGCATCCCTGACAATACCAACGCCAATTCAAAAGGGTTGTGGCTGCATGAACCCAATCCGACCAATCACCACATGAAAATGAAATAGAATGTACTGTACTAGATAGTACTAGATACTGTATGTCACTGCATGTCATATTCTTTTCCAGGGAGTATTGCCACATCTTTTCTTTCATCCCCGGCACGACCAGATGCCTTGCGAACCACTCACTTAGAACTTTCCGCATTCCCGACCATACCAATACCGATTCAAAACGGAAGTGGCTGCATGAACCCAATCCGACCAATCACCACATGAAAATGAAATAGAATGTACTAGATAGTGCTAGATATGTATGTCATATACTGTTCCTGGAAACTGTTGCAAACTGTTGCAATGATTGCTTTTTTTTGAATCCCTGACATGACCAGATGCCTTTCAAACCGCTCACTTAGAACAATCTGCATCCCTGACCATACCAATGCCATTTCAGAAGGCTTGTGGTACTCTGACCAATCACCACATGAAAATGAAATAGAATGTATTAGATACTGTATGTCACTGACTGTATGTCATATTCTTTTCCAGGGAGTATTGCCACATCTTTTCTTTCATCCCCGGCACGACCAGATGCCTTGCGAACCACTCACTTAGAACTCTCCGCATTCCCGACCATACTAATGCCAATTCAAAACGGAAGTGGCTGCATGAACCCAATCCGACCAATCACCACATGAAAATGAAATAGAATGTACTAGATACTAGATATGCATGTCATATTCTTTTTCTGGGAACATGTTGCAATGTGTCTATTTTAAATATATCCCTGACATAACCAGATGCCTGGCAAACCGCGCACTTAGAACAAGTACCGCATGAGCAGTATAGATTGTACTAGAGTGAGTTGTGCGCAATATGTGCTTACAGAGGAGCATTTAAAAAGCTAGTAAACTTGGCAGAACCCTGGTGCGCAGTGCACTTGCACATGGCACCAGCCCCTTTTGCACAAAAGACACCCATAGCCAAATTGTTGAACTTGTGGTGGAAGCTTGGAAACTTCCGGTGGCGGTGGCGCTGCCGATGACAGCGCTTCCGGCGCCTCCATGATTGCCACTGCTGAACTACCTTTCCCCTGGAAGCCAGCAGCTTCAAAGGAGCAACCTTTCCCCTGGAAGAAGCAGCTTCAGAGGAAGCAGCTTCAAAGGCACAAAACAGCCTCCAACCTAATAGTAATGGCATCCAACCTAAGAGCGATGCCTTCAACCTCACATGGCCTCCAACCTAGTAGGGATGGCCTCCACTCCAATAGCGATGGCCTTCAACCTGAGAGCGATGGCCTCCGACCCAGTAGCGATGGCCCCTAACCTACAAGCTAGGGCCTCCAACCTAAGAGCGATGACCTCCAACCTAATAGCGATGGCGTCCAACCTAAGGGCAATTGCCTCCAACCTAATAGCGATGGCCTCCAGCCTAAGGGCAATGGCCTCCAACCTAAGAGCGATGGCCTCCAACCTAGTAGTGATGAGTTTATTTGCGTTTCTGACGGACAATCACTTGAACATTCTTTTTGGGGCACTTATTGTTCTAAGTGTGTTGTTCCAAGTGTAAGTTTCTGTGTTCTAAGTGTAGGTTTTTCCTTTGTTCTAAGCCATACACTTAGAACCTCTCTCGGGGACGCGTATGGGAAAAAAATTTTCCAAAACTTGTTCTAAGTGATTGTCCGTCGCTATACTGTATATACGTATTTGAATGATTGGCGTTCCTCCATTCCTCCATCAAAATGAAGATCACGTGGAATCTGGACCTGTGGACAACCAGCTTTTCTCGGAGTGGACCTGTGGATGCAGCACTTGCATCTCACTTCCTCCCCCACACCGGCACCTTGTCGATGGTTTTTCTCAGTGGGTTTGGGCCATTGGGCGTAGCATTTGTTGGTTTCATCATGCTCGCTGCAAAAACATGTATATAATAAGATGCAATAAGTTTATGACAGTTTCTGGTCACTGATAGGCCTTGCCATCCGCCTTTGAGAAGTCAAGTGGTGTCCCATCATGCCAAGCATGTTTATCATGTTTGTCAGCCGAACCTGCAGAATGACCCATCCCATTTCATCATAATATGGAATTGAGTTTCTTCAATCTGTGTCATTCTGTAGAAGATCATCTATAACTCAAACAGGTCATCTTCAACAACTGCATCATTAGCTTTCAATCCACCGTGCTTCGGTAGCGAAGACCCGCAGCGATCGACCGGAAGGTCTCACTGGCACTGGGCCCAGCGGGCCCAGCGGGCCGGGCTCGCCGCTCGGTGACGCAGTGGAGCCGGGTTTGGAATGGCCCGCCTTGTGACATTGTTGTTTGGTATCGCCCCGTTCGTAGCGTCCTTGCTCCTAGTAGCACGGCCAGGAGCCCCTAGTAGCGTCCTTTGCTCCTAGTAGCTTGGAGGCCATCTCTTCTAGGTTGGAGACTGTCAATCTCAGAGAAAGTTCTGCGATGCATCTAATGGTATAACGGTTGGAAGTTTTGCCGGTGCTGTTGGGTCGAATTCTAACAGCAATTGGAACCTACCATTTGCTTGCAACAATGCACAACACTTGACTTTGAGAGGGACACAGGACGATGTACATGTTTACGAAAAAAAGAAAAGAGGTAACCATTAACAATGATTTAGACGGTGCCGAAGCATTTACATCAGCAGCAGACAGAGGAAGCGCAAGAGCAACAGGGGACTTGAGACTTCAAGCATTGAATAGGACATTATAGTGTCATAAATTGGTTTCCAGCGGTGTAGAAAGAATGAGGTCGCATACTGCCGGCATCACGATACAAGTTAACAGTGACACTAACTCTAGCGGGCGGATGATGACCAAGGATTAAGTTCAAGTGTATTTCTTTGAAAGTAAAAGCAGAACTTCAAACAATGCAATCAATGCAGCTGAGCAACAGGAAGGTGGAAAGCAGCATTTGGCAATCATGTTGCTTGCAGAAGCATTCAATTGCAGGACGCCATGTAAAGAGTTTACAGTGGGTAACGATTTAGAGTTCTCTTTGCAACATATGTAATACTCAACCGGTTCGTGTGCTTGTCTTATCATTTCGTTTTTGTTTGCTGTTTAAATTTGTGGTGTGTTTTGTTATTGATGCAATTTGTGGATTAACGGTTTCTGTTTGTTTCTTACATGTTTCCTTGTGGGTTTTGTGGAGAGAAAATAGTAGTCCCAAATTGGAGCTCTTTTGTTCTACGTTCATTCTTCGACGCATGTCTTTGGCGCACTTGTTCCCGCCCTTGTGTTCTACGTAAAAAAAGAGTTATGCCCGCTGGGATGCACTTGCGACAATGTTGTTTCACTCTTGCAACCATGTGAGAAAACGGTTGTTCCTCAATTTTTTAGCTTCCAGCGTGGACGGCGTGAATTTTGCAATGCAACCCGAATTATCAAAGGTTTCCTCCTTTCACCTCCCTCACCCTCCTCTCCCTCGTTCCCCTCTCTCAGTTTTGTCCAGATTTGTTACACATGTCCAAACACTATATATATATATAACCATAGGTACACGAAGCAGGTTCAGATTTTGCACCCTGGTCCAACTGTGTAGCTCGAATAGCCAAGGAAAGGAGGGAAGTCAGGCAAACCTGCTTCAGGCATGGAATAAGTCGCTGTGGATCACTTTGGGCGAGTGCAGCCTGACATATGATATCCCACAACAATCAATAACATATGCAGCTGGTGGAAGCCAAACCTAAAGGCTATGTTCAATTAGCTCAGATCATTCACTGGAACAATGTAGTTGCACACCACAATCTGATTCCATGGAGATCGCTTGCAGGCTTACGTTATCCCAATCTCATGAGATTTTTGTCGGGTGTTTGCCTCCAAGCCAACAACCCAAGACCATCCGCTTGACCACTTCTCGTGATGCAGGGGACCAATCCTTCACAACTAGTGGCATCGGCAAGATGCGGTATGGGAACAGCCCTAACAAGTGGCTCTCTCAGTTTGAAAGATGTTATATGATGAGATGTTCTGTATGCGTGGGTTCATTGTAGTTTAATATGGTGTTGCTGTTTGTTTAATCGCTTGGCTGAAAACTGAACATGTTTCTTGTGCTATTACTGCAGTTCATGTTATGGTTCATTCATTCATGGCAGCGAGGTCCGAGTTGTAATGAGGATTCGATGTGACTGAGGCTCTTTATTGGGAACCTCTCTTTGGACGTGACCAGTGACGATTTGATAGAGGCACGCCACCATTTTTTCAACTGAATCCCTGATTTGTTCAACAAATTTGCATGACACAAAGCCTGCACACAGACACCAATCAATATTATATAGATTACGTATAGGTGATACAGATGAGGATAGATTTAGGCATTCAGACAATCGCAGCCAGCAACACAAGCAATGCTGGTTCCATTTGTCTCTCTCCAGTGTTGCTATTTGTTGCGCCGTTATACACATTAGCCACATGGCCCACAAGCTTATTCTGCATTGATGTTGAAGAACATGCAGCTTTTAGCTTCGTGTACCTGGGCCAGTTACTGAGTCCGTTTGAACTGGCTTTGGAGTTGTTTTGGGGCCATGTCTTTCAGATTGAGTACTTGGTGGGTGCCGTCTTGCAGGCCTTGAAGCCAGCAGGGGAAGTGCTGGGCATTCGGTTACGGCAAGGCATGGCACGGCTGAGTTAGCGGCATCCTCTGAAGTCAATTTCGGCTTTGTCGTTTGGTTTTGCACCAATAGGCCAATAGGATGACACAGGCTTGGAAGATGTTTAGATCATAGCGCCCCAAAATTGCAAGTATCTCCTGTGCTGAACGGGTTTCAAGCCCTTTCAACCGGATGGGTCATCAAAAAGATGAAAGACACATGAGCTGAGTTGCTTCCTTGGGTGAGTGACTCTATCCTTGCGAGTGGCAGAAATGTCACCATGTCTCACTATTTTTCCAAACATGATTGCTTTTCCCAATGGCCAGGCCGGTACTCGAGCATTGCCTTCGCCGAGTTCAAACACCCTGGTTGTGTGGACGTCGCGGCCAGGATTCCAATTCAATGGTCGCAACCCGCTAAACGCCAGGTCTTGAGAAAGCAAACGCAATGTTCTTGTGTGTCCAGAATCATGGGGTTGCTATTTTTGTAATCCAATGAGTCTTTGGGGCGGCCCAGAGCGCCGTGCTTCCTTTTTCCACCTAATTGCTATTAGGTTGGAGGTCGTTGCTACTAGGTTGGAGGCCATGCTTCCTTTGTTTGTTGCTTTTCTTTTTCAAGTGTACTGACTTCACCACCCGTTCTCAAACAGATAGCGGTCCTCACCGGCGCTCGGGCAGATCCGTTTCTGGCGACATTTTAGCTATTGGCAAAATAGAAGATATTTTGAGAGTGTGTTACTATAGTCTTAGTTGGCTGATGTTCCAGCTGTTCTATGGCTGGGGGAAACGTCAGTTTACTAATACTTCTCCTCATATCCGTCTGATCCGTCTTTAGGGTACTCATTTTCTCGGATCAACACAGGTCCAGACGGGTGGTCCGCTTCAGGTCCGGACGCTCCAGGGCTTGGTGATCAAGGGTCGTCCTGCGAGGCTTGGGGTGAGCGATGGATGGAACATACAAGTCAGATACTGACCCCAACATAGTGGATCCAGCAGTACTGACTAATGGAAGTATATGCTATTGTACTATAATTATCCAGAAGTCCACGGTATACTTCTAAAAGTTGCATACTTGAATTTGAAGTTGTTTCCAACTACTTTGTGACCCCAGTATAGAAATAAACAAGAATACTTGTCACACCAGTTTCAGTTCTACATGCACGAATTTGACACATTAAAATTGGTGTCATTCCAGACTGGTACTGAAAATGTTTTAATGATAGTGATATAACCACGGATTACTTTGTCATATATAAGTGAAACAAACATATAAATACAAACAACTACTTAAATACGTTCTGAACAACTCCTGAAGTTTGATTGCAGGTTTTTGCAATAGAACAATTGCAGCTTCAATAAGTGATCGGTGATAGACTGAACACGCGAACGGAGGAAGGTCAGGATGCCCTGGTTCTCCCGTGGTCAATCCGGGAGAACCACTCTTGCAAGCTGAAGCCGCAACACTGCTGTGAGGAGTTTAAGGTCAGTTTCGTTTGTAGAACCGATGCGTAACCCATATATCCGCAACCGCTGAACTTTGATGCAAGTTGACCCAATAAGGACCAAGTGGATCCGCTCGCAAAAGACACTTACACAACATTCCGCTCTGAAGACAACGACCAAATAAACAAGATCAAACAAGGTTCAAGACTAAATGAAAGCAAGCCACAAAGAACAACCAAGCAACCTTTATAGAAATTCCCTGGACCCCCCCTGAAAACCAAAGCATGTTCGCCTTGGGGGGTCTCTTCGCCTTGTGTGCTCTTCGCCTTGTGTGGTGGTCCTGGTGAGTCGTGACGAATGGATGGCATTTCACTTGCAGATGTGCTGCATGCCTGATGTTGACTTACCTTATGGACTGTGTTCGCGCACTTGCACTTGAATTTGGAAACTGTTCTGTTCTGGAAACCTGTCTTGGATTTGCTTCGGGAAACTGAAAAAGTTAAGATATGTCAGTAGAAGGGAATTCACACATAGGGGGGAAATCACCTTAAGCAAAACCAGTATGATCTGTAAAAAGCAACTTTCAAGGAAAAAAGGATTTAAGGCAAAACATCTAAACTACCACTTCTCATGAACAGGCCCTTTATGCTCATTGCATAGCACATGTGTTTTTTCTTCGCTGGTGTCGAGTTGTTTCAATTCAATGCTTTCCGGGTAGGGTGGGGAAAAGCCCAAATAATAATGTGTCTTCCAAAATCTCACTCATTGATGTAAGGGACTACAAACTTCACAGATATGACGAGGCTCGCCGCGTCCATGTTGCCTCCCCGCCCAGGATGGAGTTCCAATCAGGAAAGAACGATCGGCCCGAGGACTGCCACCAGGTGTGACGTTTGTGAGAACGTGGAACTTGACCGTTGGTGCATTCCTGGCATTGGACTCCATCGGATTAGCCGGTTGGTCATCTCCAGGAGGAGAACGAGCCCCGGGAGAAGGGCGGCAAAGGAAAGAAGGGCAAGGGTGGGAAAGGAGGAGGCCCCAAGGGCCACGCCACTCGTCTCGCACATGGATTTTGATGTGAAGACTGAGCAGACGGGTGAAAGTTGGAGATGGATGCTTCACAGCGCATAGCTCAAACAGAAAACAGGGACGATTGGGTTTGGTGGTTTGGTATAATTATATAGTCTAGTCTATTCATGTCCCTGTTACATCCTTTTCCCGTTGCAGGTGGTGCCCCATGCCTGAAACGTAGCCAGTTGGCGGTAGGACAAGCAACTGTTTTCTTCTAGAGGTTCATAAGCGTAGCACATTGTTACATTGCAGGTGGTACATCTAAGACTAGAGTCCAGAAAGAGACTTGTTCAAGAGAGAAATTCCAGCGGCAGGTGTTCTTCCTATATATCTTACTGTAACTCCAAGACACGACCAGAGTTTTCTTGCACCACTAAAGGAAGCCTGCTAGCCAAAATTGCCCACGGTGCGGAGTGCGGATGGTCTATAGTTGAAACCATAGGCTTGTGGTCCTGTTTCCAAATCTCATTGAGTTGTCCCAGAGTTGCCTGGATGGCAAGCTGCCAAGGCAGCAGTGCCTCGTCAGCCTGGCCCGCTGTAGCCCTGGTCGCTGGGTGAACGGCAAACGCCTTTGATGCGCTAGATGGGGTGCCAGAATGGCTGGGTGTTCAGAGTGTTTTTCGAGTTTTCACTCCGGAACAGTAAAGAACAGACGCCACATGTCAACAAATGAGAAATGAGAGAGACTTTCTAGTCGTAGATCGATTTTGATCGAACAAACTCAAGTTTTGCAATTCACAACATCAACAACGACGCATTTGTGGTGTAAGCCAATCTTGTCCATCTCACGTTTGCTCAGGGTGCCTCCAGGGCCTATGGGCGGCGCTTTGCCGCCACGATTGCCGCAGGCCTCGACTCAATGGTGAAGATTTTTTGGGTCCTCAGATTGAACCCTGATGTGTTCTGAGAATGCCATGGCATTGCCATGGCCATTTTCAGAGACAGGTGAAAGGGACATTTACCTCAGCAGAGGGAGAGAGAGAGGACAGATTGCATGTCATAACATGTCATTTCTCAGTCAGTCAATTTTGTTGATAACGTTTGATAACTTCAGTTTTATGGCACGGTTGTTTAACTCAAGTCACAAGTCCTGAATGTACAATGACACATGCCCAAGGTTGCGAACAAGACACATGGGAAGTATTCTTGCTCCTGTACGTGGGAGTTGACTCAGACTTCCAAAGCAGGAATTAGCCAAACCTGGAACTTGATGAGATGCGGTTGTTTGGCCTTCTGCAAAAGTAACGGCTAGTCATATAGGTAAGAATATATAAGTGGCTCGCGAGGACCCTCTTTGGAGACCGTCATGCGCAAAGATTGAGTTTCAAAGTGTATGGAGCGTGCATCTCTATTTCAGTCTAAGATGTGTTCATTTGTCTCAAAATCTTCCTTCCCATTTTGCGGGTCCTCTGAAACAGGCAAAGCCAGAGCCAGCACCCCAGAGCGCCAGCGGATGTCCAAACTGCAGTGACAAAACGAAGGTTTTGGGTCTGCACCATAGAAAGGAAGCATCCATGGAGGTGACTTTGCTGTTCCGTAGCTCACCCATCAGCTTGTTAGCAAACAGTGGCCACCAGTGTCCCATCGAACGAATGGTTCAATTTACTGTATACAATTATGATCAATTATAGATTATGGTTCGTTTTTCTTCAACAAACTGTTGTTCCCATCCTCTTTGTCCGAGTAAGGGTAATACATGCCCAGAAGGCATTTTGCCCACGCTTTCCTTCCTCATCCCACGTTCACATTAATTTGCATTCACATGTCCATTGCTAACAGGAGCACGACAGAGCAAAGACCGGTGTTCTTGGCTGCTTAGGCCATGCATTGAATCCAAACTGTTTCATTACTTTTTTGGCGAACACATGGCAAGTTTTCCCCACGACAAGCTTTTGTCGAACTACCGTACTCTACACACACAAGCTGAGTTGGACCTCACAAGAATGCCAATGTGACAACGGCTTGATACATTTTAAATCATTCTAAGACTGTCAGAACTCTTCAGTGTAGCCTTCCATTGAAACAAATCAAGCGAGATGAATACCGCTTGGTGCTTTCGAAAGGGGATTTGCAGCAAACCTCCATTCAGATGTGCTTCTCACTGAAGGTTCAGATGACATTCTAGGCCACGGACTAGGTGACAACTATATGCATACCTCTTGATCAGAGTGCCGGGGACCAGATCAAAGAAGAAGAGAAGAAGTCTTCACAAATCTTCAGAGATTCTGTTTGTTTGGATAATTGTCAAATCCGTCGGAAGCAAACAAGACTGAGATCAACTCATCAACACATTGTAAAGGGGCAAGCCACTTCAGAGAACCCCTGCTTTACCATGTTGGTTTGGTCAGGTGCCAAGTTTGACAAGTCGATGTCGTGGTTCGCACCCAAGGGTGGACGATTGAGGGATGGCTACTCGGGCACGGCCTCGTGCATTTTCCACCCGGCAGCTTGCTTGCTTTTAGCACTCCAGAGAATGCCTTACCTTCTGTTCAACTATAAGTTGGGATCGCCTATGGTCTTTATGGCGTATATCGAAACATGTTGGTGTATGTTGGTGTGAATATAGTATTGATAACCTGCTTCCGTGTGGGAAAAAGGCGGGAGTCCTGGAGATGTGAAAAGCATTGCAAAGCACTTCAGGCTCAGCCGGTGTCCAGAAATGTGAACAGGAAACAAGGAGATCTTATGACAATAATGGCTCTGCAGGAAATACTTGAAAAGAAGCTACTAGGAACAAGTGCATCGCTTCTAGTAACAAGTGCCTTACTAGTAGTAACAAGAAGCTAGTAGAAACAAGTGCCTTACTACTAGGAGCAAGAAGCTACTAGGGGCTCCTGGCCTTACTAGTAGTAACAATTCAACATACTGGATTCGGGTTTCGAGAGGTTTTGAGTCTCCTGGACATGTTTTCTGTGGTTTCAGCTAATCACTTCAGTATGGATCAGAGACAATCCAGGCAGGATGTCTCATAAACCCTACTTAGATGGCAATCCAGTGCAAGCGAGCGGTTTGCGATGTTCTTTTCAATGGATGTAGCGCTCCCGGATCCTAGTTGCAGAGGTTTAATTGTTCAAGACGCAGTTGTTGTATCCCCGATCTCAGATCTTATTTGGAACTCGCAAACTTGAGAAGCTCGCTATGGTGCACCGCCAACGAGTGGCCTAGCTAAGCCTGGCGAAGCGGTTAAGAAGAAGCAGCTTCGAAGCAGCGGCACGTCCATAGGATGAGGCATATGCAAGCAGCAATGTCCAAATCTGACAGCTTAAGCATGGTTTAGCACCACTACTGCACCATCTCCTGAAATCCATCCGCTGGAAAACCCACCAATGGACAACACTTGTTAAAGATGGCCCCATGGCAATTGGCCTATGCTGTAGGATAGCTGCACGACAGGAACAGCTGCAGACAACCACACGGACTCATGCTGACACAATTTGGGCAACTGGATTTTACAAGGCAAGGCCAAACCACCAAACTTGGCACCACAAAGCATGCACTTGCCAAAGATATGGAATCTAAGGAACAGCCTCGTACTGTACACTTACATGAAAAGATGTACAGTAAATGGTGTGGTTTTGATGTTTCTTCTTAGTCCTCGCTTTGCAGCCGCTCCGCGGAGCTTGGTGAGTGCCTCGGAACTTGGCACGGCTCGAGACTAAAGGGCCTGCTGTATTTGAGATGACGGTGTCGTGATTTGGGACACCAGAGACGCCAGATTTGCTGGAGTGTATATAAAGGAGCCCTGATGCCTTAATGAAGGACTGCCCGGCCTGCTCAAATCATGGGCCCCCCATTTCGTGAAAAAAAAATAACGTGATGGGTTGCTGTACCTTGGCTGTACCTTGGCTGGGCATCAGAGCTCTCCAAGAACGCTGGCACGCACCGCGCAGCGACCCGGAAATCAGACATCAAAATCCAGGTAATTACCTAGAAGTCAGGTGTAGAGGCTAGCATGAGGGCTGAGGCCATGATTTGATCACCTCGTAGCTTTGCCCACACCAGAGAAGGTGCCTATCAAACTTTGCTTTTGAAAGAGGACCATGGCACAATCAACTAGGGCCAGCTCCCTGCACAGAGTGGGCACGTGTTGGCACCATGAGGTCAGCTCCTAAAGTCATAGCACCCTAAAGATGGCTCCCTGCACACTACAAAATTCTGCAAACAACTAATAGAAGTGATGATTTGTTGACAAGGTTCAGGAGGGTTTGAGGCATATAGAACTTTATAACCATTGATGAGGAATGAATGTCAATCGCTGAATCGCTTTGGGACCCCCCATAGGCTCACATTTGAGGATGATGTCACCATGGGTCGCGATTGATCATAGCGGCTGCCTATGCTAAATGCAAAAATCAGTGCATTAATTCGTCCAATGTTCTGCTGAGAATAAGCTTGGCATTCCTAGATGCCGTTGGTACATATATGGGCATGAACTAAATAACGACATTGAACGTTTATCAGCTAGGATCAAGCAGGTTGTTTCTAGAGTTCGTGTCCAGGAGCTGTGGGTCTGGGTAATGTTGACCTCGCACAAGCCAGGACACAGCTCAGTTGCAGGATTCACGGTGCAAGTGTTAGGGCACACCAGGTCGCCTTTTTCTTGCCTTCTTGCTGGAATCATCTCGTCATGTTTTTGTGTCTGAGATGTCACGCCAGGAGTCCAATGTGTGTGCCCTGAACTTGCATTGTTGTTCAGATTATGAGCCACAAGTTATCAATAAAAAAGCACTAAACTGCCTCGTGCATCAAGGCACACAGCGACAAGAGCCATGAAAAGCCAAAGGAATGTCACCAACACGCGTAACGGAGCATATGGTAGCTGTCCTTTCTCTCATCTCTTCCGCCATTTGAGAGACTGATGGACATTGCGCAATTGACTCATTGAATCAAATTGACATATCCTTAATGCTACTCAATGCTACTCCATGTTCCATATATTTCCATTTGGCTCGGGCTTGAAAACTAGTCATTGCAATAGGGGGCTTCTTTCACGAACTGCGACCGAGGTTCGAAAACAAACAGCTGGTGAGAATGACAGGGGGAGTTTGTGTGTAACTCGCTTCAACCAGCAACATTGAAAAATGGTCCGAACATGTCAGACTTCAGTGACAAGGAAACATCTTTGTCTTCAGTGGCAAAGACGCGCTCATGTCGCCGCAATGTGGAGATCATGTTGGTTGTCCACTCTCGTTTCTGTGCCAAAAGATTAGTAGCTTGTGGCGGACTTGTCTCATGATTTGCAATGGTGCCAGCCAGATTTTGTATTGGGAACTACGGTGGAACTGTTTTGCGTTTTGCTCACTTAAGCCTTTTGGCACTTCAATGTGAGACTCAACTTGCACGCTGAGAGCAAGCTTGCTTTTCTGGTATGTTCGCCGTGTTGGCACTATTTGTGCTGGCCCGTCTCGTTGGCTGTGAATTGCACTTCTTGCATTACAGGCTAGCAAGGATTACGTTTTGGTGAGAAGGTCACTCAAGTGTTTTCCGAGTGTTTCTCATGCTTTCGTCTCTCTCACTCTCTCCCTGTTTTTGGATACCTCATTGGTGGCGAGGGTCAATCGGCCAGGTTGGAAGAGGTGAGAGCTTTGCCAAAAGTGGAGCTGCATGCACATCTTAGTGGTTCAATCACTCAGGAGAAATTGCTTCCTGGATGCATGTTTCAAGGGGAGCCCACATGTTGGGCGGTTTTGAAACGAGAAAGCTTGGAGGCTTGGAGCTGTTCATTGGCTTGGATAGTTGCGGCCAGCTAGCTCCATTTCCATGTGCTAGCTCGACTCCATGCTAGCTCGACTTCAAAAGGCCGGAAGAGTGGACCTCCTCGTTATGACTTGGACAAGTGCAGAGAGGCCCGATGGAATAATCGTAAACATTTCCGATTTTGGGTCGGAGCACTTTGACCCCGGCTCATACGAGAACGGCTTTGGTTTAAGTGAATTTGCAATTCAGGACCTCAGGTTCCCTCACAATCGATTGACTTGCTGCTTCCTGTGCCAGCTGTAAGAGGAAATGAGTCGTGAATAGTCGTAAAAAAACCCTGGCTTTGCCCAACAGCTCGTGTCGCTCATCAGTTTTCATTTGAGGATCGAGCTTTTGGAGAGAAGAGGCCAAGGTGGTAGTTTTCAGCCCTTCAACTTCCACGGAGCTACTTGGCCACTGAACCTTGAGACGCTGCAAACGACACGGGCATGCCAAGGCATCAGACGGACCGGCTGTTCCGGCAGGGGAGGTATTTGAAGCAAAAGCTTGTCCTGTGTAGCCTGTGTATGAAGGAAGTTGAATGAAGAGTGCACAGAGAGAGAGAGAGAGGGAGGGAGGGAGGGGGAGGGAGGGAGAGGTGAAAGACATTTTAACTATATACAAGTTTTTCCTTTTTCTTTGCAGCTGCACGTGTGCATCATTTGCGCAACTTGTGCCGCAAAGGACCTGTCAAACGCCTTGCAGAAATGCTTTGGCTACTTTGCGAAGGTACCTTCGATTGATGTGGCAGAAAAGTCACTGCCCAGCACAGCCTTGCTCCGGCAGGTGGCCAGTGTGGTGGTGGATTTGGAAACCCTGAAGGACCGAGTGACCAGTTGATATCAGGAGGTTGCCGGACAGGAACAAGTCCCATCTCCACATGGCAAAACAAAGAGCCAGACCAGTGGAGACTTTCAGGAGTGCACCTTGCATGTCTTGGACTCTTTCGCAGTCAGAGGCTCAGAGTGGCACGGGCATCGCTGATGAGCCCAAGAACCTGCCGCCCTGCAATGATTCAAACAAAGCTTTTGCCACGGCTTCAAGCCTTTAGAACAGCTGCTAGTGAGACAGGGAAGTGAGAAGTGATTGCACACATTTTAACACGTTTTGAAGGGTGTGCATTTCGCCCGCCAAGGCAGAGAATTGCATCTACCTCGAACTCCGAACGTCTCCCAAGCAGTTCAAGGCATGGAAGCATGACACGCCCTACACCAGGGCCAGGATAGCTTTCTGTCAAAACACACTCTCACGTGCTGGACACTGTTTTGCGCATCACAAAGGCAGTGGCGAGATGTTAGTGGGATGGAGTCTGAGTGCGGATCATGGGCAGAGGAGGGTTGCATCAGAGAGCGATTCGTTCTGTGCGGTGTTTGAAAGGTGGTGAATGGAGAAGAGCTCCCCGGCTTGAAGTTTTTAAAGAAACATCGGGTGAAGCGTTTGTGCTTTAGTCAAAGTGATGCAGTTTGCTCAGTCACAATCTGGAAGAGATCTCATGAATGAAGCATCTCATGCTCCTGTTTCCCTGATCATCTTCGAGCACATAAAGCCCCAGGCACCTCACCACGAAGCTCCAGTACTTGGAGACAGTACGTGCTGCCATCGATGAATTTCATGCCCAGGCACAGGAAAATGGGCGAGAAGCGCAAAAGTGTCGGAAGCAGCCAAACACGGGTATGATGGACAACTGTTGATTTGAGAATTCCTGGCAGCATGAGTTATAAAGAGTTGAAGATGGTTCCAGAGCCGTAGAGCTTTGCACAAACTCGGCTTACAGTGGCCCAGGAGGGATCGAATGTGCCTAGCTAGTGCTGTAGCAGCTTATGACTTGCTTCAGAGTTGCCGAGTGGCCATGAGGCAATGCAGCGGTATGGCTTTGTCATGGAGGCCTGTGGAAAAAGTTTGAGTCTGAATGAGCTTCAGTCTTTGTCGTGAATGAACTTCCAGAGCTTTCCGATAAAAAGAGAGCTAAGACCATCTATGAAGATAAGCTAAGACCATCTATGACCACCCCTGTTGAGGGTTGGCAAGAATTGGGCCGTGGGTCGTCCGAGCTCTTTGTGCCGAATCGTGCTACGGACCTACCGCACCAGCTGACTCGTCTCTCACATCACAACCAATGGGCACGAAGAGATCAAACTTGCACGGGCTCCTGCCGCCAAAAACACTGTAGACCTAGTAATCCCCTTCTAACGCCATCAGAATGCTACCCAAATGGCCCAAACCCTGGAAGTTCGTGTTTCCTGAGTTGTAAAGCCACAAGCACCAAAGAGGATGTTTCAATCGTTTTTCAGAAACATTGCTGGCTCGATGATTTATGGGCAGATGATTAGTCTACAGGAATGTCCCCAGCACCCCAGGATCATAAGGATCCGTGGATGGTTTTGGACGAGTCAACGGTGACGAGGCCGCGGGAAACTGAGGTGAAGGTGCTTCTTAGTGTGGACCGTGGAAAGGTGACGTCCAAGGACTCAGCCTTGGCCGCTCGGATGGAGTATGCTCGAAGTCCGAGAGGAGATGGAAAATGGGGACTGCTCGACTGGGACCACGTGTGAAGATGTAATTAGTGGAACAGATTGAGATGGGAAGTGGACGTACTCGTAGTAGCTATGAGTTTTCCAAGCAGTGTTGTGGCAGGGATAGATTGAACTGATGGGATGCTGGAGTGGAGTTGGCAGTGTGTTTATTGTGCCCGTTTAGTTGACATGACGTTGCAACTGCACGTGTTGAATCTTTCTTTGGCGGATGTTTTCTTCTTGGGAACCTTAATGAGTTATAATTAAGTTGTTTGCCCTGGCACTGTGAGAGGTGTGAGGAAGTGGGAGGCCGAGGTGCTTGTGGTTTGATTGTTGACATCCTAGGCACAGATCGATGACGTGTTGAAGCTACAAAAGGCCGGATGCTGTTTGTACAAATCCATTGTGCTGTTTGTACTGGCGTGTGTCCTGGCTGCCTTGCATCGCCTCATGCGGCGGCCGGCCTTACATCACGTCGTATATATTGCTGATGTTTGCAGAGGAGTAGAACTCAAGAAGCGCTATGATGTGCAGCACAAATTTGAAGGATCTACATGCTTTGCAGTTGTCTTCTAGACTCTAGACTCATTGAGACCAGAGACGATCCTGTGAAGCGAGCAACTGCTTTGCACCCCAAGGGCCTTGGACTGTCAACATTTCTAGGTCCTATGAATGTTTTTCTGAGGAGATTGCAAAATGGAACTGGAACCCCTAGAGTTCCAACCTGAGCAAGTTTTGTCATTATTTGTCCGTTAGGAGTTAGGAGGCATGTACACCTGACCAGGAGCATGCAGACTTGGTCGTGGGCGTCGATGTGTGTGGAGACCCACACCAGCCCACAGTCGTGCCTCACTTGCTGCCAGCCTTGCAGGCGAGATGCGTGGGAGACTATATACAAACATCCAACACATCACCAACGGATTGGGTTTAGCAAGAATGTCCTATGTCCAAACTTGCATGCTTGTGGCTCGCGTAAATATCACATGTTTTGACATGCTTTAAATCATGTTCACACGAGTTTATGCAACCTTTTGCGCCGGGCACTCTTTCTTTGCAGGGAGCGAATTGTTGTATCGCATCACTGTAGTGTTAGACGGGCTGCCATGCTCAAAAGAATTGTATTGTAAGCCATTCCCTCCTTCTTTCCCTGCCAGCTGCAGCCGCTAAGATAAAAGACTGAGGAGCGCAAAAACGAGTTCCAGAAGCTTCCCATCACATTCCACACCTCCGAGATTGTGGATGATGAAGCTTTGCCAGCTAGTGTAGATAGTGATAGTGTTTGACGCTAACGTTATTTCTTTTGGTTTTGCTTAGGTAGATGCTTCTGGCATCAGAGCTGTGATAAGGCTATCAGCTTACAGCCAAATGATTATGTCGGGAGAGTCGGGACTGTCCAATCTGTCGCAGCAAGCAAGGTAGCCCGTTTTGTGTTCATAACAGCTGGACGTAAAACAACAACAAGTTTTTGATTTGTTGAAGACTCAACTGTCAGGCAAGCATGTTGCACAACTTGGTACCATTTTGGGAAGCATCCTTTGGTGCGTGAGCTTCACTCAGGAAGAGAGCAAGCTGATCATTGACAGTCGCTTGTCACAACACTCCGGAAGATGCCTCCAGAGTTTCCAGCTCACACGTGGGAAGCTAAGGCATGCGAGACCTGAACATCAGGCGAGTGGCAGTGGCAGAGGGGCACGCACCATAACATGGAGGGTCCAAGAATGTAAGCTTTCAATAACACTTGCATTGCTTGGCAGACCCGAAGCTGGTCCTTTTCTCGTTATTTTTGCATCATGTGGTTGTATGAGCTGAGAATAGGAAGAGCAGCCAACAATTGACGCGCAGCGCAGCTCCAAAGGCGATTGGGTCATGTGACCCACCTACCATCCTTTTTGCGCCAAAGAGTGCTCGATGGAATCTACGAAGACGGTGGTGTTGGTGTGGATCCTTCTTTGCACTTCGGTGCTCGGTGGGACTCACTGAGTAAATCCAGGATTCGGAACGACAGATTCGCGTTCGCCGTGAGATCGGCCCGTTGTGGTGTTTTCAAACAGCCAGACACCGACACTGATATACAGCAATAGGCAATATCGTAGAAAGATACAGATGTTACCATGCTATTTTGTAGATGGGTTGTCCATGAAGAGCTGGCTTTAGTGCTTGATGCATTGAAGCCAAATCCCAGTTGGCATTCACCAAGGAAGTGTGTCCCACATCGAACATGGTCACCAAAGAAATATCAAGCTTCCTGTCGGCAAGAGTTGGCCGTTGACCCAAGTTGCATCCAAGTTGCTAGGGACTGGTTTTAGATGTTCTTGGAAGGTTTCAAGGCACGACACGGGTTTTATATTTTGTTCCTGGAGCTGCCTGAGGCTTGAAGGAACACCACTTCCTGGATTGGTGGAAGAAATCTGACAAGGTCCTTCTCAGAGACTTGGCTGGCATGTTTTATTTTGTATCTTCTATGTCTTCTATTGAGAGTTCATTTCGGGCTGCAGGTTGCTCAACATGGACACCTCAAATTGCACATGGCCCGCATGCTTAGGCATCAACACCGACGACACTGGAACGGCACTCAGTGATCGCAATCAGATCAGCCTCCCAGCACAGTTGCTCATGGTTCCGACACTCAGCGCCGGTGTGTTAGGCCTTTTTTCCTGTGATTTGTCCTCGGAAGTCTACGATTTGGCCCAGGCGCAAGGACTAAGTGACTCCAAAGAGATATCGAGTGACCAAATTCATGCGAGATCAACATTCCGTTTGGCCCAGCTCCCAACACACAAAAGGGCTCGTTTGATCAGAATACGTGCGACCCCTGGTTGCCCACAAGTGTGACATCCCTTTGATCCTTGCCTGCGTACATTTTGGAAGGCCTTTGGACTCTCACGAGCAGACGTCATTGACATCCAGCGTCAGGCGATCTCATCGGATGCTTGGCTCGTCGAAACAGCTCGTCGCAACGTGTTGGGAGATCAGGCCATCGCTATTAGGTTGGAGGCCATCGCTTTCTTGCAACAGTTGAGTGCAACGTGTTGGTAGCTGTTTGGAGGGTATGTTTCAGAGTGTTTACAATGCATTCATGTGTTTGTGTGATCCTGGGCGTGGTGTGTCGAAGGTGTCAGTGTGAACGGATCTGAGGCATTCCATCCTGAGAAAGAACGCCTGATGACTGCATTTGAGAAAATGTCACTTGGTCAAGCCGGCCCCGTTCTAGGCACCATAAATCTAAAGTTTAACGGGCACACATGTCCATGACTGCCCAGATGGTTTTGCAATGCGAGTTTTCAGACCATCTAACCATCTAGGTGGCGATAGGACCTGAGATTCGGGTCAATGATTTCTCCTGGTTGTTTTGCTTAGGCCGACAAAGAATAATGCAACATTTCTGTGGGATGGAAGCGACTACCTCTCCATCCCAGAGATTAAATGCACCTCAAGGAGAAAGACAATTTTAGATCAGTTTAGCATGTTTTCTTTTTTGCAAAGTTGTTGATCCATGTCACCGGCTGGGGACCGGATGTCGTCGAGTGTTTTGGGATCGCATGGCTTCAAGCCCTTGACTCCGAGGTTGGCCTGCGCGAAGGCTGGGTTTGTGTTCGATTGGGAAGGCCCAATAATTCAATGAATTTAATCTTATTATTCCTAATTCTTCCTATTTTGCTTCATACTAGGAATACGATTCCAAGAAACGGAAATTAAATGGATTATAATCTGAATATAAAAAATATTAAAGAATATATTCTAGAAATATATATATATATATATATTGAATATATTAATATATATATATATATGTTTTTTTACTTTTGGTAGAGGTCTTTTTGCTCGTGTTGGGCTTTAACTATGTGGTCGGCTGTATCGCGCGTATTGGCGCCCGGGCGGCATAGTTAAAAGGTACATGAATTACAAGGCTTGAACAGAACAACATGATTAAGTGGAGATGCAACTCGCTCTAAGCGTTGGTGAGGTGGTTTCGTGCCACTAACCAAATGAAATAAATGTCTTTGTCCATGTTAGGCGAATGCATACAAATGGTTGCACGTACACAATCTTTAATGAGGAAGCGGTTCCCGCTTGTGCGGAGATATGTCTGGCAATGGCCGCAATGTGGCTCTTTACCTCGGTGGAGGATAACGGAAATAAAACTTTTTTCCTATCGAATAATTTAACGGGTGGTATTGATGAAATAGGGTATATGAATCGGCACTCAGTTCTAGCAAATCTGCTGTTTGGACCTTTCATCTAAGTGTGGAAAGCGATTGATCTGAAGGCATACGGTCGTGGCTGAGGCATCGAAACTACAATGGAATTATATTCTATACGGTGTAATCTCCCGGTTTTTCTTATCGTAGGAACACAGGTGGACAGATTAAATTTGGGTCTTCAGTCGTGGCCTCAAAGCTTGCTTCTCATGAAGGAATATGTTTTTCATGTTCCTACGAACTTCTGTGCAAGGCCAGGCGAAATTATATTACGGGCATTATGCTGGTGCCCCGCAGCATGATGCACAAAGCAAGGGGCCAAAAGGCGTCAAAGGCAAGTAGGATTAGTGAGCCATTGCATTATCCATCCCTGAGTGAGCAAAAGGTGCAAAGGCTTCTTCTAGACTCCAGTGTCCGACCAGTCAAACGTATTGTCTATACAATAGGCCTAAAGTTCTGCCAATCTCCTCAGGCGAGAGGCAATGGCCCGAGCCAATGGAAAGCTCTGAAAAATCAAGGGGCGGATGCGTACCAAGATCAGCTGAATCAATCCGCTGCCTGTCAGCTTCATCAGGGATTCGTGAAGTTCCTGTGCAACAGGGCCTCTCAAGGAGATGTCCAACCTCCATGGTACCACCACGATTGAGTCTTTGGAGATCTGGTCCTGTGGTATTGGCTTCAAAGCCGAGACGCGGTAAATCAGGTCGCTCTGAGCTGCCAGCTTGTGGATCTTCTGAATCAAAGCTGAGGTTTCTTCTAAAGAGAATGGATCTCTCGCTGCCGCCTTCAGGGTCTTGGCATTTGGATCCCGCTGCATGTAGTTCCAGCCATTGGTGGAGGTCAAAATCTGCTTCGTTTGGAGAGCTTGTATCAGTTCGTGTTCATTTGACCCGAACGGCAGCTTCGAAGCTTTGGTGGCCAACTCCTCGAAGACCGATTGAAACATGTGCTGTCTCAAAGATTTCGTGACCGTGCCCTGATCCCGTTGGGAGTGCCAGTCTTTGGATAGCTGCAGCATCTGAAGAAGAATAGAGCCTTTTCCGCTTGAGCGAAAAGGATGAAGGTCTTGTCAAGGTGGAGCTGATTCAATTGATCCTCCTGCCTCAATGTCAATTTTGCTATCATGGTGATCAAGTTCCCACCTTCGTCCCAGTCCGAATCCGATGAGCGCGAGGGCTTCTTCTGATCTTTGCGGGTATGAGGACGTGCGGATTCATTGACCTCCTCTTCCGTCCTGGGCCTTCTTGCCGAAGTGAGTGCCATAGATTTCCATCAAATCGGCAAAAGATTGATCTTCTGCGCTCATACGCTTTATCTCGAATGCCTTGTGCCCCACACAAATGAAATTAGTCTTGGACTAATACATGTTTAAATTCAAAAAAGCTACATCTGAAAGCATGCGGGCAATTCCATGAAATGGAATGGAATTCGATGGTCTCGAACCTGATTAATTCTTGGTCTGTTGAGTGCCGAGCCCAGTATTGCGGGTGTACCGTCTGGCAGAAGTCTAGGAAGCGAATGTATGGCGTGTCCTTAATGGCAACATGACGGAATTCTAAAAATGAATTATTTAAGGTATGAAGGAATGGAACCATCTTAAGTACAATTTTGCTAAAATGGAATGGAATACGATTATATAATTGCTCCCGATGGACAAATCTTGTGTTTAATAAGGTATATTAACCGGAATTATAAATATTGATAGTTTAGGTAGATAAATATTTACGCTTGATAGTCTTCTTGTAAAATATTTTGAGGTTAGCGGCGGATCGAATTAATAAGTCTAATTTTCGTGGCAGGTATGGAACGATTATTAATTATTTTAAATTTATATTAATAAAATATGTTCTGGTACAAATGATTTTTTATATTTTTTGTATTTTATGATATAGGATTTTAGGGAAATAGGATTATTATAATAAAGGGACCTTTTCTTTTTTTTTTAAACAAATAGGGGGATTTTTATATTAAAATAAATTTGTTAGAATTTTTTTTTGTAATTATAATAGTTATTTTCTTTTTATAATTTGTATTTAATTATGTTTATAATTGTTTTTAGAGATTTTTTTGTTTTGCAATCTTAAATTTTTAGCTTAAAAGAAACCCTAAGTTTTTGGCTATTTTTTGGCTTCTATAATTTGTTAAATAAAGGAAGATTTTATGAACAATTTTTTATAATAAATTTGTTTTTAAATCTTTAATGAGGATTTAAAAACACATTTATTATTGAGGATTAGATGTTTTCTTGGTCTATTATCTTGAAAATTTGTTTAGGAGTAATGTTTTATAAAGGGTTTAATTGGTGGTTTTGGTTAGTATTGAAGAAATTTAGAGAAAGCTATATTAATTAATGAATTATAATTATTGGCATTAGGAGCTAAGTAAAGGGGAGATTTTATCCATATTTTTTTCTAATGGTTTTTTTTCCCAATTGTGGACCGAAAAACCCATTTATTATTGAGATTTAGGTGTTTTCTTGGTTTATTATCTTGAAAATTTGTTTAGGAGTAATGTTTTATAAAGGTTTTAATTGGGGAATTGATAATATTGATTAATTGTTAGTTTTGAAGAAACCTAGAGAAAATTATATTAATTAATGAATCATAATTAATGGCCTTAGAAGGAATTTAAGCCTTTATTAATTAGATTTCTAATTTAAAAATTTAGGGTCTTAAAAAAAATTAGCATTATTTAGGATTAATTTTTCAAACAGGGGGTCTAAATATATTTGAAAAAAAAATTTAGCATTATAGAGGGACCCTTTACTAATCGAAATCTAATATTAACGAATGCAATTATTGTATTAAAAAGGGGTATTGCATTGATAAATAATTAATTGATTATTGTTAATTAAAATATTAATTTATAAAATATTTATTGTGGCAGGTTTTTTTCCCTTCTTAGAAGGTTTTTCCTGCCCCCCTGACCTTCATGTTCCAGGTTTTCATTTGAATTTGTACAGTGTGAAGGTCTAC
>CAXIVM010002694.1:0-11000 GCA_964035705.1 Porites rus | reverse complement strand
AAGGACCTCATTTTACGCATGTTTACTCATACAAAGACAATACTTAAGGATACTTAAGGAGGAAAAAGACCAGGTTTGGATCTGGGCGTTTGAGTCTGGGTCTTTGGACTTGCAGGGGTTGCATGGGGTTGCCAAAACGGTGATATAAAAGATCTTAGTGGTTTGTGATTGGTCCTCGATTTCCATTCCACGTCCTGCCGCTGGAGAGGTTGCAAGTGTCACACATGGGTATGACCCGGTCGCCTTCTGTTCGACGATGTTTAAAGGCAGTTGACCCGGTTTTGTGCAAAATCAACACCCTTAGTAAAGCAATGGTTGTTTTGTAAAGACTAAGGAGGTTCGGTGGTTGGAATACTAGGGAGTTTGCAAGCGCAGATTCAAATACCAGACATTCCATGTTTGGTTATATATATATATATCATTATATATTTACACTGGGGTGTAGATCCAAGTACTTGCTCAAAAGGTACTTGGACCCTCCAAACCTACACAACAGTGTCTCCAATCACCTTCTCAGAGGGTACGTGGATCCCTAGGGTCTATACATATTACCACACACATGGAATGTCTCGAAATGGATTTTGTCTTTCGTTCCTTTTCTTGTCAGCTTCATCCACCGGCCTGTCAGCCTGTCACCCGCAGTCGAATGAACCGACGTCACTCACCTTTCAACGGCCCAGTCCTGTGCGTCTCTGTCTGTTGGGCGTGCCGTTGTTCTACACGGCGCTGAGTCCTTGCATGTGGCGGCACGCACGGGGAACAAACAGATGATGAACATGCAGCTTGGAAGCCAAAAAAACAACACCAGTCCATGGGACTGGAGGAAGTCCAGGGGACTGGAGGAAGTCCAGGGGACTGGAGGAAGTGCAGGGGACTGGAGGAAGTCCAGGGGACTGGAGGATGTACCGACCTTGACCCATCGACTCGGCAAATCGTCCAGTTCCTATGGATGACCACTGACAACGACCGTGCTGGAAGTGAACAAAGGCTAACCAGCAAGTGTCATACCAGCACCCGATTCTACGGGTCTCCTTTGGAGGTTTGTTAGGCCCTAACAGGTTTCAATTGGTGACCTGGCAGTGAGAGTGCTGGTAGTGGATGTTTGTTTGATTCAAGATTCATAGATTCTCAACATGAGTAGGGTGTGTCCCATCACACGTAGCCGTCGGAAACTACAGTAACCATCATCATGCACTGCTGCTAGTGGGAATGGGATCGGGATTGATACATACCTTCGTCATCTTGGGCCATTCATGGCGGACTTCCGACGAGGATTTTTGTGGGTGGATGGTGCCAGGTTGAAGACAGCAGGTGGTTCAATCTCAGGACGCGGTTGTGACCGTGGCACCAAAGAAAGAATGCCCGACTTTTCTTTGTTTTAGATTCTTTCCCAAACACTCTATGTATGAACTATTTATCTATACCTTGACCCTTGAAACCACCCCAATGTAGGTAAACATGTGATACATGGAGTGTCCTCCACAGTGGCACACTTGGAGGTCACTCGAAGGTCGAAGTAGTATACCCGTAGTCCAAGACAAGGCACTTTGAAAGGGACAGTTTGATTTGCCCAAATGCTGCGTGAAAACAGGCCTTCGACCCCTCCACAGGTGCAGGTCCGGCCCCCCCAAACTGAAACGAATGAGGGTCCATGAGGGTCGACCGGTCGGATGGAAGGCCTGGTCGCCCGGTCGGTCACCAAAGAATGGAGGCCGAATGGGTGGAAAAGTTAAGTGGAAAAGACTTGCACCAAACATCCACTATAGCACCAAGCAAACTGTTTGGTACTACCAGCACCACCCAGTTCGGGTGGTTATTGACGGAAATACATCTTCAGGGGGGGTCTATAAACCCTCCTTTGGGTGGTGCTGTACTAATTACACTCCCTGGAACTAACATGGAAGTGGAAAACACCCTGTTTGTAGAGGAAAATGGTCTTCCTTTCGGGGCCATGGCATCCACTTCCATGTTAGTTCCAGGGAGTGTAATAGCTGTTGTACTTGGAACGAACCGAGACTCCGCCCTACGTCTCAGTCTCGCGGTTCCTCGACCAAGCTGTAGCGACCAAGGCTGTTGACCAAGGCGCCACTTGGAGTGGACCCGCGAAATAAGGTGGGCCGCAAAAAGCGTTTGCCGCGCATCACTTCGGCGTGGAGGTGTCTCAGTTGGCTTATTCTGAGGTTCCCAGCTCTTGAGGCTCCCAGCTGTTGCGTTAGGGGTCTCTAGACTTGATATGCATCGCCGCATCTCTTTCTCGCTGCCTCGTCTTCTTTGTGCCTTGTGCTTGCCACATCTATCAGGGCACCTGCTTGCTGCGTGGTAGACCAACGGTTCATGGCACCAGACTTGGACCCTTTCGGCGGCCAAGGTGCTCCGTGTGCGAGCAGAGTGCTTCGCGCTGGATCGTCACCTTATATCGTGCGCACAGAGAAACACATAACAGACTTGCTTCATGTCAGAATAGATGCTAGGCGCATGTTTGATCAGAACAACGACAAAACGCAACCGGAAGGCTTGCAGGACCTTGCCAGACAATAGATGGCTGCGCATATCGGTACAGATCTGTTGATACATATGTCCTTCCTTCCCTTGATCCAAATCACCCTAAAGGGTGGGATCACCCGAAGTACAACAACTCTGGAAAAGTTTCTATGTTCCCTGTTGGTGAACCCCCTTCTATAGGGAATATGTTTTGTTTTTCTTTGTCTTTTTCACGCGATTCCTTACGCAAATCCAACTTTTCCTTTGATAAGCGGCGCATGGCCAATCAAGGTGGTGTCCACTTCCAGGTTGGTGAGTGTAATTGATTGTAGTTGTATCCCTTTGCATTAAGATCCTTTTTTCTATAGGATCTTGCACTATAGTCACTATAGTTAATATGTATTCAGCGCGGCCAGGGGCCCAACACTGCGTCCTGCGCGTCCTGCGAGTCCGCGACCGCGCCAGGACGGAGAGACACCCCTCTTCGGTGCGGTGACGGAAGGCCACGTGGGCACCACCCAGGCGACGGTCTGCGACCGAAGGACGCGACCCGGACGGTCGACCTCCCGGACGGTCGGAGAAACCCGGTCGCAGAAGATCGCGATGTGACGGAGCTCGCGACGGATGTGTTTCTCCTGGCATGAGAATCCCAGTCAATTAGATTCATTATGATTTCATTTATATTTGGACCCCACTTCGTTGGTACCCTGGAACAGGGGACATGACCCGAACCCAAAACAGGAACATGCATGAGGTCGACTCCAGGGATGTACGCAGTCAGATGCCGATCCCGAGTGGGCGCTTTGGGCTTTGTACTGCTTGATTGACCATACAGGACGACCCATCTGTTTGATCTGTCCAGTGGAAGCAAACAAAGAAGCTGAGGACACCACTGAAGGGATTGTCCTGCCTATAGTGCTGTGGCCGCTTTTGGTCCTTTGTTGGGTTCGGTTCTGTGGTTTCTTGGAATGTTTCTTGGTTCTTTCATCACTCTGCTCCCTTGGTTTCTAACTGTGTGGTTTGCTTGCTTTTGGTCCCAACACCTACTTTCTGCTCAGGGTGCTCCTTGTGCTTAGGCAAGCAAGCGAGGAAGCACGTACGCAGGCAGGCAAACAATCGAGCAAGAAAGCACGCAAGCAAGGAAGTTAAGAAGCTAGGAAACAAGGAAGGTAGCAAGGATGCAGGCAAGCAAGAAACCAAGCAAGAAAGGGTACATGCAAGGAAGGAGGCGAGCAAGCGATCAAGCAAACAAGCCAGCAAGCCAAGAAGCAAGGAAGCAAGGAACCAAGCCAGCAAGGAAGGAGTGAAGGAAGGTAAGAAGCAAGGAAGGAAGGAAGCCTTATATAAAGCGCTGTACGGAACGATGTGCTGAATCAGTTCTTTGTTGTGGCAACTTTTTGGGGACTCTGTGCCCAACTCTTCCAGCTTCCGAAGACCAAACCGGAACCGACATTGTAGCAAATGCAAGCAAGCAAAAATGGGAGGAAGGGATGGAGGGAGGGAGTGTTGTGTTTGTGTCAGGAATGTTATAGGTCAAGGACCACGGGGGATGACGGAGGGCCCAAGAGCGAAACAATTATTTAAACGTGCTATATCATGATATATCATGCTTGGGGTTGTACTCTTTCGAAAGCACTGGACTTATTGGGGGGTCGGATGGAACAGGGTATCTATTTTATCTATGTCCCTGTGCTCCTTGATGCTCCTTGTAATTGCTCTCACTTTTGTTTTTCTTTTTTTGGTGCCCCCTTCATGTCCGGTTGTCTCGTTTGGAAACAGTCTCTCTTCAACAACTCTGCCCACCACAAACTGATACACCGTTTTGCTTGTTTTGTGTTTGCCACCTCTAAAAGCAACAACAACAACCACTACTACTGCTACTCATATTGATACTGGTATTCCTACTACTACTGCTACTACTACTATTACTACTATTATTGCTGCTGCTACTACTACACTCTACTTGCCACACCTTCTGCTCCTTTTGCCGTCTTCTGGTGCATCCAGGAATTTCCTGTCAGACCTCTTTTTGATCTCAAAAGCACCATCCAAAAGAGTAGACCAAAATAACAATCAGCTCGTGAACTCGACCCAAACGGAAGACCCTGCTGAGGCCCTGGTGGAGGCCAAGGCTGACGTGAACACCAAAGACCACGAAGGCCCCCGCCAAAGCGGCGATTTCATCGGCGACCGGTCCGACAAGTGTCCGAAGTTACCTGTAGAGCCGAAAGCCGATGTCAGAGGATGTCGTCGTATCAAGATTTTGGCCGGTTCGGAAAAGGTTTCATCATTTAGAACACCACTCTTGAGATCTCTTGAGATGGATTGATCCATATGGATCCCACTGACTTTAGTATAGTCTTCTAGTCTTCCCCACAAACCATCAAAGACCAGGTGTTTTCTAGCAAGAAAACATGGTTTTGGTATGTGAAAACCTGTGTTTTGTTCATGGTTTGGTTCGGGCCACTGGTTCAGTACATAGTGACGCAGCCAGTGATCGCTCCGTGCGAGGGCGAGACGTCTTGCAGATCGCCCAAGAGAGGGGTTACCAGGAGAGCTGAGGGGTGGAGAGGGGTATAGAGGGGTATCCAAGAGAGGTTATTAGGACCTCACATGGGGTATTTGACTGGGATAGTCTAGTTCAGGTCCAGACCAACCTTTGTTGGCTTCGAAACAGCGAGCGAGCAAACCCGCTTTCCTGGGGTGAAACAAGAGAGGTGGACTTAGTGACCTGAAAGGGACCCGTTACCGTACCCAACTGGGCGATGTTTAGTTCGGGTCCTTCAACCTTTGTTGCATCACTACAGGGTCCAAGGTCTCTCAACCTCTCTTGGTGTTTCTGGGATGAATCGTCGGGTGGTTTGAAGATGAAAAGACTAAGACCACCTTCAAACACAACCACCTAGGACCTAGACGCTTGACTTGAGCATATTTTTGGAATTCCTAGGGGGTAGACCTGGATGTACCAAACTGTGCAAAACTATTTTTTTTTTTTTTAAGTCCCCAAATAGATAGTGGCACGGTTTCCAATACATGTTTAGCGTGGATAAACTGTTATCTATTTGGGGTGTCTCATCAAACCGTTTAATCTATTTTCAACCGCCCAGTGTTGGGCCGCTGATGGCCAGACGAATCGGTCACGGTTTCGGTGGTCGTGGTCGTTCTTCTGGACGATGGAAGCACAATGACTTACCAAAGTTCATTCTCTCGGGATCCAGGCACCCACTCACCAGGCTCACTGTTATGTAGTGATGTCTTGTCTCCACTGAGTGAGACGGTGCTGGATCCAGTCGGGTCCGGTCGTACCGGTCCTGGATCCCTCCGCACGTGGGACACCCCGCTGGGCTGAGGTATCCTTTGCCACCTTCTCAGGGTCGGTGTATCGCGGGGTCAAACAAGCAAAAAACTGTGGTTCGAACACTCAGATTGACCCCTAACATCAACTGCCCAAATGTACGCACCAGGCTTCATTGAAAAACAGCCTTCCCGGAAAGCATGTGTAATATTGTGTAATTATTGCAAACCAACACATGTTTTGTTGCCTGCCATTCCCTGCCTCCGGCCCAGCTCAAGAACCGTAGACAAGCCGTAGTAGAAGGTATATTCTTTGGGGTATAGTACACTCATCTTTTGCTGTGGAAGAGGTATGTTTATTTGCCATAGAACCTGACCTCGCAAAAAAGTCAACCCGACCGACCACAGGTCAATCGCGAGGGAAGTGGATCTCACACACTACGCTTGGTTAAAAACACAAAAAATCGGAAACAAACGCTCTTGCAACAACGCACGTGTTAAACTCACATACCATTGATTGAAGCATTGGGTAGGCCATGGTAGGCCTATAGGTACAAGTGTATGGAATCCACTGCCACCTTCTCGGGTTCGGTATCCTCCTGGACCACCGACCGACCACCAACGTGAGAGAGTTGAACACTGCTCACCGACCGACCAAGAGGGTGATCTTCCCCCAATCTCCCAGAATGGTTTAAGGGAACAGCGGAAGATGGTTTCCTGTCGCTCCAAGTACCTTCTAAGAAGGTGGGACTGGGGTGGGTTTAGAGGGTCCAGTCATACCTTCTGAGAAGGTACGCCAGGAGCCCTAGGGTGTAGAGAATGTCCCTGAAATCCATTCCGGCGACCCCGGGATCTCATCGTGTTCCGGCTGGACCCGAACCCCGTTCGAGTTCCGGTTTTTCCGACTGCGGAACGGTCCCCTGAACGGAAGGTCCAGGAGCAGAACAGAAAAAAAGGAAAATGGATAGATGGACACCCTGTTTGGGGTGTCTATTGATAGCCCCTTAGAGGTTAAGGGGTGGCCATCAACCACCTTTTGTGGGTCCTAGTAGATGGAAATTGGTCAGGGCTTCTCGTGGATTTCTTGTGGGCAACAGCTAACTATAAGTGCATGTATGTGCATTTTGCGAACATTGAGACATTTAATTAGGACACCTGTTTGGACTCCAGCGAGTTTTTGCCTTCTTCTAAATAGGATTTGGAATGATCACCTTTTCAATTTGAGCTGGGACGTTGGTGAACCACACTCTATGTGTGGCATACCCTACCCAGACGATCAATGTTCTGGCGTAAAGATTTATGGCCATGACTGGTGGTATTGGGTGGCTTTCATGTAAATCATGTTTGCGCCATGGATCATTTGGGCATATCTGAACTATGGATCCACTGCCACTCTTTTTTGAGATTCCAGGAGGATACCAAACCTGAGAAGGTGGGTTTGTGGATGCTTTGTTTTTCCCTAATATATACAAACTCAGGGATTCCAACAACAGCCAACAACCATTGTTTAATTGATGTTGTTTTTACATGTGTTTGTAGAATAACATATGAAGTAACTATATATTTGTTTGTACTTTATATGGATTTTAGACTATAACCATTCTTTTCATGGTCGAACTGACTGCTAGGGCAGCCATTTACATACATTTGGGTGATCGATATTCCAGTCGCATCTATTGGTGCCTGGGTCAGACATGTTGGAGTCATCCGTAGGTCCGACGGTTCAACCACAGAAACCTGCTTGAACTTTTCGAGAAAATGGGAGCTCCTCTCCGGCAAACACATGTATGTAGGAATGTTGTAGCTTATTCCATGTATCGGAGAGTCCAATTACTAGAGTTGGGTGGATAGTAGATGTTCCATAGGATTGCAACAACCAATATTGATTTTACAGCTGTTTTACTCAGGATTTCGACACTACGAAGCCAGGTGAACATCCCACTCTTCGTTCATGGTCTAATCCTGTTTCGGCGAGTTTGGTATACACTCAGGAAGATTAACATGGAACCTGAAAAGCACTGGGTTGTAGAGGAAAATAGTCTTCCAAAGGTCCATGCCATCAGGTTCCATGCTAGTTTTCGGGAGTGTAATATATATATATACCTAGTAAACTATAAGTGTGCATTATTTTAGTCATTTTGGAAAAAACAATGTTTTGTGAAATAATGATACTTTCTCAACTTCACAGATCCCAACATACACTTTTTGGTATTTCACAACATTCCAGACGTGTTACATGAGAAACCGGATCCAAAGGGTTCCCAGCCACCGGGCTCAAAAGAAACACCAAAAAACAAGAGCGGAAATACCCGTCCAAAAGGCGGAAATCGGCGGAACAAAGGCGGAAATACCCGGACAATAATATGGCCCAGGTTTGTCAGGTTTGAAGGCTCAATTTGAAGTGGATCTGTTCCCGCTGAAATGGGCCAGGAAGACACGATAGCACTTTTCACTCTCGATTACACTGTTGCTTGAAAGAGTACGTTTTTTGCTTCCAAATCAGCCGATGGCAAAAAAAAGGCCAGGTTGGGTTTTCAAGGTATATATATATATATATATATGTCCCGTTTTCTGAAGGGATGAGATGGCCGGGGCGTCCGCGCTTTGGCAAGACGACCTTGATCTCGAGATCTCGTCGGTGTTCTTCGCCAGGACTTTGTCGACTTTCTGACCGCTTGTGGCGCGAAAACGGACTAGCCGGACAAAACATGGCGGCTGACCGATGAGTGCTTGAAAAGGTAGAAATACCTGGTTTTGCTTGAGTTGATGTTTTACTTGTCCTATTAATAGTGGTAAATCCCCTTCTGTGGAGTATGGAATATATTAATATGTTTTTTCTCCAGGTACCTCAAGCAAATCCAATAAGAGTAATTGTTCATTATGAAGCCACAGATGTTGGGCTGGCCTGTTACCGAGGGCGTCGTTTTGGACGAGGGCGATCTGGAGGTGATGGGGCGATTGACGGGTGGAAGGGACGGGTCATAGGCCTTGTACTCCCATACTGACGACAGTCATGTGAACTGACACATACCAGGGGTATACCATGGCTTATCATGATTATCTACAAGAAACACAAAGACACACAAAGACTATGAATACAACGCCTTTTTCAATACTTGAAAGGGAATTCTGAAAGGAAACTTCCTCCGCTTCACCACAGGCAAAATGAGCGTTTTCCTGAAACGAGGTGGGGCCCCTAACCCAATTCGGATGCCTGCCATGTTTCGAGCTCAGCGAAGGAAGCACGTCGTGTTCGGCGAGCTCTTCAGCGGCATGGACCTGTCAGGGCCTGTGTTCGACCATCGCTTCGCACCCTCCAACGAGCGCTGGCCGCATCGTTCTCTCCGGTTCGTGACCGGTCGCAGCACATCTTCGGTTTTCGTTCGTAGCATGTTCGTACGAAAACCGCAACATCGTCAGGTCCCTGCCCAGAACGCGAAGTCTGGACCCCTCCTATAGGGGCCGTTACCTCATATATGCGGACCAATCCCGGTTTGGAGCTCGGCGAAACTCACGGGAGCGGACCGACCTCCGATCGGTGAACGAGTGGACGGATGGAGTCGCTAGAAGCTTCGGACACGGAGTCGGGTCCACCACGCGTCGGTCCGGCTCCACCGAACTGTTTCACCTCGGCAGGCGAAGCAGCGGTTTTTGCGGTGATAGAGGGCGAGGAGGTGATTGATCAAACGCATCTGTTTTGAGGGGTGTTGAGGGGTGGACTTAGAGGATATGGTCCCTCCCGCAGCGTCTTGCATGGTGAACGGCACTGTGAAAAGGACTTGAAATTTCCCTGGGGCCCACATCCTCAGAAGAATCCCTGCAAAGAGCTCCCATCCCATATTTCTGAAGCCACATTTTCTGATGATTTGCATCGACGAAAACACCACGCATCTCTTCCCCCTTGCGACGTTCGATGCTTCAACACTTTCAAGCTTTACCCAGTTTGGCGGAGTTGGAGAAGCTCGAGACCAATGAGGAACGGAGGCCAGAAAACGCGGACAAAACACGCGTGTGGACACCGCTGCCACTGCATGGGGATGGGAATCGATGTGTTTGATTGGTCCAGGCGGGACAGCAAGAGAGTTGAATTGAACCACATACCTGAACCCTCCAAAGTTACCCCCTAGAAAATGGGCCATGACCGGCCATGACCCTATAAAAACAGGTGCGACTGAGACTGCACCCTTGTTTGGAGGTACAAGCAGTCGAGTCCAGGTCTATACTAAATATTATGTACTTTTTTAACATATATATATATATATATCAGGATCATCCAATGGGTGTCCAATAGACTACCCTACCCTTCTTATAGGTCTCCATTGGGCACCCATTGGAAGTGCTAGGTACGTATATCATACGAAACTGTAACTAAAGAAGATGCCGATTTAAAGAACCGCACAGCACCGAATCAGAGAAATTATTCGCAACTGGTGGTTTGTGTATGGTTTGCGTGTACTGCAAGATTTGTCTTGATCAGCACTAGAGTTCTCATGTGCTTTTTGTCTTGCTATGGAAACCTCGCGGCTTCGTGCTCCAAAGTCGACTTTTCGTGACAGGTGCAAGGGATCGGAGCTGTCTTACTTCGAAATGCAGTTTTCGTGGCAGGTGCAGCGCTTTGGACATGGTGGTGATCGTCGAAGAGCTCTGATTGCGTGACAGGTGCAGTGAATCGTGACTTTTGGACATGTGGCTCGTTGCAGATTTCGTGGCAGGTACTGCACTTTGTGAACCTCGAAGTGCAGATCTCGTGGCAGGCACAGCACTTGGTGAACCTCGAAGTGCAGATTTTGTGGCAGGTACAGCAGTTGGTAAACCTCGGAGTGCAGATTTCGTGGCAGGCAAAGGACTTTGTGAACCTCGAAGTGCAGATTTCATGGCAGGCACAGCACTTTGGTGAACCTCACACTCACACTCACTGTCACTCACACTCGCACTCACTCACTCTCACTCTCACACTCACTCTCACTCCCACCCTCACTCTCACTGTCACTCTCACCCTCACTCTCACACCCACACTCACCCACTCTCCCACTCTCACTCTCACTCTCACTCACACTACTCACTCTCACTCACACTCTCACGCACACTCGCGCTCACACTCACTCACTCACTCACTCACCCACTCTCACTCACACTCACACTCACACTCACACTCCGTCACACTCTCACTCTCCCACCCTCACTCACGCTCACAATCCCTCTCACTCACACTCACTCTCATCCAC
>CAXIVM010002693.1:0-31158 GCA_964035705.1 Porites rus | reverse complement strand
GGAGGAATCGACATGGGCGCCTCCATTCCCAGGAGGTGGCCCATCAAAGCCCCCCAAAATGATGCATAACTGAAACATATATATATATATATATATATATGTTACAAAAAATAAATAGACAAATCAAAACCCCCCGAAACATTTAAACACACAAAGCCCTCCAAAACATTCCGAAGAAACTGTCGGACGAACCCACTTCTACTCCTGGGTTCCTCCGAGTGCCCGACTCACCAACTCCGCCCGCGCCTTGCTGGAGCGAGCCCGGTCCACTCCGCCATGGAAGGCGCCGAAGAATAGACATCGAGGATTGAAAAAAATGATTTTTTGGGGCAGTTTTGGCTTGAAACAGACCTGAAAAAGATGGAAAGGATCGGTTTGTCTTAAAATACCCTTCAATATTTCTTTGAACCGTCCCAAAACGGACACTGCGGCCTTTCTTTAACTCGAGACAGGGAGACAGCGTTTAAAGACGTAGGGGTTGTCCGAAAATGACCGTTTCCGTTGTGAAGCCTCCATTCTCCGCCTGATAGCGGCCAAACTCTTGGCCAGGCCAAACTCTTGGCCATTCTGGGGGGAATGGTTGGAGCATCCGTGCACCTTGAGATGTCGGACACCCAAGAGATACCTTAGAGGAGGTGACAATTCGTTCCTGCATCGAAAAAACGTAGTGGGAGATGAGAGCATTCTGGATACCTGTCAGGCTGCCAGGATCTGCCAGGTGTGGAAGATCGAATCGGGGGCGGCTTGGCTCACCAATGGCCAAACGGACTGCATTCTTTCAAGATGCTTTCAACGGCCAAACTCTCTTGAAGTCATCCGCTTTGGAAAGTGCATGAGCCAAGAGCTGCACGATGCTGCGCATAGCGTCGCATAGCGACCAAGCGGTCCATTGAAAATCATGCACCCCAAAATAGACTTAGACCTGTCAGACCCTCCTCCTTCTCCTCTGCTCTTTCATTCAGATTCATTACCAACCATACAAACCATTAGTTTGACTTTCGATGTCAGGTTTGAAGCACTTCTCCAACCAAAAGTAGCAGGGTGTCCCATGTTCAGCATGTCTTTCAGTTGACCCCAAGGCCACTGGGTTGGAAGATCGTTCCATAAGCTTCAACAATGGCCAAGCAAATCATTCGAGAAACTCGAGATACGCCCCAACTCTTCTCCATTATCATTGAACAAAAATAGAAAACGACTCCAAGAGCGTCAAGAAGACCTCTCTCTGACTCTACGAAGTTAAAATAAAAACACAAATCTTAAAAGCATGAAAGCTCCAGCTGTCGCAACTGTTCGTTCCAGCACTTTTCACATCTTCTCAGTCGGTGAGGGCGCACGTCCCAGCCACATCAGAGAACTATGTATGGGTCTGTGTGTGTGTGTCTTAACAACCTCCCAATCAATGGGCTCTGGTCGATGTTCCTTCCTACAGGGGGTCGTTTCCTGGGTAGGTCTCCATATTTTAATAGGGCTCCACCTTCCGTCCCCCTCTCTTTTTGAGCATTCTCGCAAGACTCTGCAGTCTCTGCAGTCTTCCCAGCCACATCCATCTCTGAAACGTCCGCATGATGCCCATGGTGTGGAACCGTTGGTGTGATGGCCCGCCAGGTGGCGCAAAAGAGGAAGAGCCCACTGACCAGCCCGAAGAAGCGCCGGTTCGAGGAGCCTTCCAACCGTTTTTCGTCCAGATGGCGTCCGGCACCATGCGAGGTGTTTATCCGATGGGGCTCATGGAGCATGCGCCGATTCAATTGAAAACAACTGTCTGCAGTGTGCTTTATAGTATATATGTTGTAAAGACTATTAAACGTGTATTTGCCCCGAAATGTCGGATGTTGGACCTGGAGTATCTTTCAAATAGAGAAAACCATGAATTCAGGTGAAGTGCTGGACCCTCCTGTTGGAACCCCAAAAGTGAAACGCAACATGAACATGAGAGGAACACGAGTCAGCCTGGCTTCGCGTTGCTTGCCTCGGTTCTCTCCATCCCTTTGTGACTAGAGGTCCGACCCAAGTGCCGGCACGGGCCGGGACGGGTCGGCCACCCCCCTCTTCGCTCAGTTCTTCCACACCGACACTGCGATCGATCTGAGACGGCCTCCCCCAGCCGAAACGAGCCCAGGCTCCGGCCGGAGCTCTCCGGAACGAACGACCGGTCTCCACGGCCCAGTCCGAGACCGGCCCCCCCAGGAGCTCCCGGGGCGGGGGCGCCTCTCCGCGCGCGGGTGGCTTCCAATGCGCTGTGGAGCCCAGCCGCCAAGAACACCCCCGTGCCTTCGCGGTAGAAGGGCGAAGGCAGCGTCCGTCGCAGGTCGTGCGGAAATGGGGCAGAAAGGGCAGGTCCGAGAATGGCCAGTTTTAAAGGGATGGAGGTATGTGATTTCTGTGAGTAGTTGGCGCTTTGGACAGCTGATAGTATGTTGTGCTTATTTTGCACACATATTCCTGAATCTGTTTTGAAGGCTCTTTCGATGAAGAGAGCTCTTGGCACAAATCTAACTCAGACCGCTCACACCATTCAAAGCCCCATGTCAACGGACGACTTGGAGGTGAAAAACGTATCGGTGGCAGAAGCGGAATGGGGGAGTTTGGGTGTGAGAAATTGTTGACTTGGTGGGTTTTATTGACCTCCTCAAATACAACAGCCATCTTCAACAATTGAGGCCAAGCGTGAACTCAAAGGGTGAGTTCTCATGTGAAGTAACCCATGGCCCACATAAACCACCTCATCCCGTGAAGCTTCACCAGATTCACCACAGCAACTTCTGTGTGCGTTCATGCAGCCTGGCAGCCTCCATTGACCTCTTTGAACTCGTGTCCCTTCCTTCAACCACCACCACGGCTCTGCCCATCTGTCGACCACCACGTCAGCCCGTCGCCTAGAACGCGGCACTGCAAGCACTCCTTCTCCCCAGGATGAGGTCGCCGGATCTGACCACCACTCACCCGCTCCTGAGAGGAACGTCGAAAAGTTCGTTCCCCGGCGCCAGCCATGGGTCAGTCGTTGTTTGCTGAGTGAGGGGAGAACTGGCCGTGGGTCAAAACGACACCTAGAGCCCAGATTTCCCTGGTAGGTTGACCATGTCTGGCAGTCTCTTCATTCTCGGGTGGTGGGTGGTCAACACGGTTTTGACCCCACAGCCATCGGCTGGTCTCATTTGGTTGAGAGCCATGCCCCACTTCCATCGAGCGGCCAACCAGGAATCTACCGCACTGAAGAGCATGGCCGCAGCACCGCAGCGCCCCAGCAGTATGTTCTAGAGAGAAAAATGGTAAGGATGATACCAAAAGAGGTTTGAGTGACCTTATGGGACCATACTAGGGTACCTATGGAATAGTCTATAGCATATAGGGTTCTTCAACCTATGTTGGTATGTCAGGGTATGTGGATGGGGCGTGACCCACCGTGTTCGCCCGACCAGTCCACCATGTAGCGAGTCCTAAGTCGTGCCCAGTCGGTTTGCTGGTGAGGCCACAGCCATGTGTGTTCAGAAAGGTTATTACTACAGCTTTCAGTGGATAAGAAAAAACGTGTTGTTCTTAAGTGTTTGTGTTTATCTAAATGTGACAATAAACATCGGCACATACAGCTGTCTTAAGATTGCGCTGAACAAACATCGGCACAAACCTCTCAGTCTTAGCAAGCTGAGCGAGCCTGGAGAGACATGAGAGATGCATCGCTGGGCGGGCATGAAATTGGTTGAACTATGTTGAACTCACCCCTCTACGATGCTCAAACACGCATGCGCCAAGCTGCTCCTCCTGTGGGTCATGTCCCCAAAAGTTGTCTTAAAACCTACGACTCGCATCACTTCGCACTGGTCGGCCAACGTTTGCGCCTTAGAATCTGACATGTTCTGAGCCAGTCCATCTGCATGGGTCATGTTTGTTCGGGAAAGCACCTACAAAGGCCCCGTCTTCGGGGCTTCCTCTACCAGCTACTTCCACGCATGTTCCATCTCGATGTTGGGCAAAGGACGAGCTCGATCCTTTTGACGATTTTGAGGGGGTGAACTTGGCAGAATCCAACCAGCAGTCCTTAACCTTTTGTTCATCAAAAATCTCCAGCTACTTTGGCTTGGTGCGTTCCAGGAAGGAGAGGCATGACATTGGGTGAAGTCACTGTCCTACCTGATTATCCACGTACACTAAGTGCAATGTGTCTTTTGACAGAAGAAATGCTCCTTCTTCTCCCTCAACTTGTTAGGGTCACTATATAAAATAAATAGCTGGTGTCTTATTTCCGTATGCATAAAGATTGATTGAAACAGCCAGAGTCACTAAAAAACACTTCATTGTCAATCCCTTGTCATGAGACTGCCGGAGACATGACAAGCAAACATGAACTAGCTGGCACTATCTCATCATTATCTCATCTACAGTGGTTTCAGAGTAGATGGCACAATCCCCAAAAGGTGGTTTATATGGACCCCCATCTAAAAGACATGTAGGGGTTTGTGCCATCTACTCTGAAACCACTGTACTGATAAAGAAACACTGACAAAAACTATCGGAGCGTGCCTCAGATCTATGTCATCGCAAGTGAAACGAGGCTGACGTGAGGGGCCCGTGGCGTCAGCCTAATCACTTGCTTTTCACCAACGGTACGTCTCTGTTCTTTCGTAGTCCAAGGTCCAAGGTCGTCCACCAGCGCCAGGACGATGTGTATGTGAGTTAATAGAGAGACCCCTTGGCCCTGGCTGGGTAGACTGGTCTAGATATTCTACATCTTCGACTGGGGATCGAACTGCCGAGATCTCCTTGTTTTAGTGCATACCCACGCTGTTGCAGTTGCCCTTTTCCTGCCACCTACCTGACCTGCTCCGAGCTTGGATTCGCAGCCAAAGAGCGCGCTTTTTTTCATGTCAGCAGAGAGCCTTCATCTTTAAGTCTAGGGCCAATCCCTGCGCCAGCTCAGTTCCAGTCGAAGGATCGGGAAACATGCAACAAGTGGGCTACAACATCACACTCTCCTTGCATCTACTATGATCTAATTGCCTACATGCACAGCCAATGTAATTTGTTCCTCCACAGCCAATGTGAGGCAGGTTGTAGGTGGCCGGCGCGTCTTAAACACGACAAAAGCTTTCGAGTTGTTTGCTTCAAAAGTGTTGAAGTTCCTACAACCCCAGAGGAGGATCGATCGTCCAAACTTGTCAGACAAGGCACCAGATGTGGCTCCCCTGTTGCGGAGAACGCTGTTGTGGCTCCATGTACAGTGGGAGTCCGTTGCTGGGGCGACTCGTCACAACGAAGACGAACGTCCGGGCGACTCATCACGTGTTCTCCACACGTGGACGAACTCCAGGTCAACCTCCGGTGCCGTTCCCCGACGGAAGGATCCTCCACACCTCCCCGCCAGGTGAGCCTCTGCCAGTGCCGAGACGTGCGATAAGATGCAGAGCACATTGGGCACACAGAGGGGTGCGTCGTCTCCTCCCCAGAAACGCTCGCAGTCGGGCGAACCACGAAGGCCAAGAACACCAAGGTCGAAGGTGTGGGAGACTAAGCTTGCAGAGTAGTGAGCTGTTGCCTGATGACCCACGAATAGCGATGGTGGGCGAAAAGAACAGGCCCTGGTGATCGCTGTTTTTACTTGCAAGTGCATAGCGTTGGGCACTGATGCATGAATCTCCAATATGCCGCCGCAGCACACGAGTGTGGTCTTCAAGAAGGACCTGCAACTTAATCCAGTATAGGATACCAAATCAGAAGAACACCATTCACCAGCGCAGCGCGTCAGCAAATCTACTGCATAGACTTAGTAGATAGATATTTTTGCAATCTCAGGCCATCTCTTCTAGCTATCTCTCAGTCGGCAACCCTGCTTGACCACCGAACACGAAACAATAGTCTAGTCTAGGCCAGTCTAGGCTCGTGCATAGCCTCTAGAGTTGAGGTTCCAAGTTAACAGAGGGCAGGTGCCAACCTGCCGCTTTTGCTCCACCCACCAGGATCAACGGCACCTGACCCTGCAGCCCTGCGGCCCCCCCCCCCCGCTCCGTCGGTCGACCGGCGGAGGACCCCCACCTTGCTCGATCACCGTGTGGGGAACGGAACCCATCAGCACCTGGCGGAACGGCTGAACCCCCCTGGTTCGACCGGTCGAAAGTGGAGACCGGGCGGAGACGTGGAGACCGACCGTTGAAACCAACGAGACCACAGACGTCGAATCAGAAGTGTAGAGTCCCAATCAGAAGTGGATGAGAGAAACCAATTCCAAAGACACAAAATGGGAGAGGTCCAACTCATCCATTTGGTTCGACATCACATCCATTTGGTCCCAGTGGCTGTTCATGTAGACATGTTGACACCTAAGCATCTTTTGAGATATATTGAAATATGTCCACACTCACACATAGGCGGGTGGCAACTTCAATCGGGGTACAATCATTGACTTCGTAGATTCTTTCTTCAGAGGGAGAGATCTAGGAGCTAGTGGCAATTTGTCTTCTAAAGGTCATTGCTCCCAATCTGCAGAACTCCATATTATGTGGGAGCACTTGATGTGTTTAGGGTTCTATTATTGAATTTACTTAATTGATTCCATTGTCCATGATATTGTGTTTAAGATCTACTAAAATCAGCCACGATGCGCTGAAGGAGAAGCGCATTGAATTCTCCCAACATGCAAAGAAAAATCAATAAGAAAAACACACACTCTTTACAAGAGACATGGATTCACTCCATGTTCATTGGGAAAACATTTGTGAAAATAGACTTAAATGGCTATATTATAGCTTGAGAGGGGGGAATAGCTTAATGGCTTTTCTATCTGGGCTCGTCCACAAGTCAATGATCTTCTCCAACCCATTTTCCCATGTTCACCTTGAGACCTGGACCTTCACCAGCCGGGCGGCGCGAGTTGGACAGTTTCAGAGCAACGGCGGACGGGTTCGTTGGTTCCACCGGTTTTTGGATGTGTTTGGTCCCTCTACAGGAAATTGGACGGAGAGTCCATCACAATTGGATTACTGTTCTCCCTGAATCTTGCCCCTGGCCTGTGTCGAACACGTTCAAAGGGTCCATTGATGGCCTCTTCACCCCCTCCCCGCCGGCCCAGCTCACCGTTTGAGGCTGAGGAAAGAAGGCACTGGGCCGCCACTTCAATGCCAACAAACGCCGCTGCCGGTCATAGAGCACCAAGGCGACGCTCGCCAGCTTCTGTTGAAGCCCTGCCGTTTCGAGCGCCACGGCGCGTCGTGCGGTGTGTGCTGTCGTCTGCGGTCGACGTAAACAGACCGAAAACCCCCTCGGATTCGTGGAAACTTCGCCTCCCAATGTTGTTGACCGCGGAAAAAACGTGGGTCCAACGTTGGTCACGGAAAGGGAAAACCAGCAGATTCAAGAAGGCTTGAAGTCAAAAAAAGTGGCCAATGGGGCTGTTGGGTTGTTGGGTTGCAAACGAAGCATGGCAACTGGATGCACAACTCGGGGCGATCATCGATCCGCTTCGGCCCGCACCCAAACAGTTTGACAGCACAACGAAACAAAAACAAATCATAAATCCATGAGTCTGATCCATCACCACAAATATAATAGCGACCACGAGCTAGGCTCTTACAAGGCCATGGATTAATTAGATTCAAAAAGCAGCACAACAATCTAAACCACCGAACATTCAACGTTCGCAGGACGATGACCTGGACACCGGGCGTATTTGGTGAAAAAAAATAAAGCTAAGCTCAAAAAGACCCCAAACACTCCATTGGGACGATGGCCTCCAACCTACATTCACCACTTTTCAACCACCCCAATGTGGGTATATATGCCATGGGATGGTCTGGGGACCGTCACTTCGTCCTCCTCGTCCTCGCCTTGGATCAACTGCTGCGCTGCGCTCTCGGTGACCTCCGCGGCCTGGGCGCTCTGCGCCTGGAGGTCCGGCGCGCGGCGCGTGGTTTCGGTCCCAAGGTTAATACCAAAGGTGACGGATGGACCTGATGTGCCGTATTTCTCACGAAGAATTCCCTTTGAGAGGTGTTTTCGGTAGGTAACGTCTTCGCGCTCGCTGTTCAAGAGCATGGAACATCGACCCTGTTGATGAGAGCGTGTTGATCCGGTCGGCATCTCTATCACCTGAGGCGATCGGGTCTCAGTTTGGAAGACGGCTGGACGGAGTTCCTGATGTTACTGTGGCTGTGGTGCGATCGGTTTCGGAATTGGATAAACCCTAAGATCAACGTTGAGCCGTTATTAGAAAGGATCCCCATCAAAAAACGACAAAACGACTGAATCATGCTGAACTTTCCAGCCTCCATTGGAAGAAAGAACAAACACTCGTCCTGTGTCAGTCGATCCTTTCACCTCAGGTATTTAGAACTTCTAAACCATTCGGCCGTCCAATGTAGGCAATGGAGGCGGCTGCATCCAAAGGAATCTCTACATGTGGGAGCCTCCCTCATTCCCTCATTCCCATGTCTACGCTCGTCACGTGAAACCACGTGAGGCAATCTTCCAGCCCCAGACGATCCATGTATGGAAGAGTCACATACATTTACCCCATTGATATGACCCTAATGTAAGTATTCCATTGGATGGATGGTATGGGAACCCACGCCGCTCCGCACGCTCCGCACGTGCCGGACGCTCCGCACGCCGTCAGCCCTCCCCGCACATCCGGTCGACCGCCGACCGCCTCATCGACTTGCTCCTGTCGACGATGGGCGAGAGGTGACAGGTCAACGAACACCAAAGGAGCTGAGAAGGAGCGTGTCCTTCTTCGATTCAATTCCATGTACTCTGGAGATGGGATGGCTACCTAGCAATGGTGGCTTACCTAATAGCGACTCTGGAATTCTCTGTTCGCTTTTCAGGGATGTGGCTCCTGAAGGAAAGGAACCCTTTGTCACAAGACCCCGGGCGTTTCAGCATGCAAAGTCCTGAGAACTCTTGTAAGGGCGGCGCTTCTTCAATTGACTGAAACACGTGTTGAATGGGGTCGGACAGTGGAAAAAAGACGGGGTTGTTGTGAGTTGGATTTAGGCCAAATCCCGACATGAGGTCTCCAAACATCATGTCTCTTCACTTCGGGACAGAAGCACTGCAAGACCTCAGCCGTCCCACCATAAAACCAACAAGCCTATCTCTGCAAGTTCCCCCTGAACCAGGGCGCGAACTGTGTAGAGGGCAAATTGAAGACACGCCCTCTTAGGTTTTCCCAATAGGGACACGCCAGATCGATCGCAACAAATTGTCCCTTTGGGTCCTTGGGCAGCAACTGCAAGACCACATCTAGCGCGGCGGTATCCAATTGGAAGACTCCTCGCCAATCGCTGTCGAGTCCTCGGCGCTTGCCAGCTCCCACCAGACATGCATTGTGTTTCGCTTCTTCACATGGGAGGTGAACCATTCATCCAAATTAAATTAAGCTACTAGTAACAAGTGCCACGCTAGTAGTAACAAGTGCCTTACTACTAGTAACAAGAAGCTATTCTATGGAGAGGAACCACCAACATCTTCGGGTCCAGAGTTGGGTCCCTTTCGGACCGAACAGTGGTCCAGGGCGTCCCATGGGTCAGGAACGGGACGGACGGAACGGCCCAGAAGGGCAGAGAAGAAGGAGGATCCAACAGTTCTTCGGACCCAACAGGTCTCCGAAATGGAGGGGTGTCAGGCCCCAACAGGTGTCCATTGGTGACCTGTGAAGTCGGTGCTGGTATCGGTTTATCATCGAAACATGTGCATTGCATGTGTTTGTTGAATCTAAACAAAAAGGCACTTGGCCAACTTAGATATCTAGACCTGCCTGAGCTCTTGGACTTCCAAAAGCTGCTTCGTCCAAAATTACGACGACGAACGGCCCGCCACGCGGCTCGGTCGAATCGTCGCCCAAGGCGCCGAAGATCCGCGCTCTGCACGCCAGCAGCGCGCTCGAAGCCCGCTGCCGCAACCAGGCGCACAGGGTGGCGCCCGGGGAGGTGAGCAAGATGCCGTGCGGATCCAAACGCGTGGACACCTCGGCCGAGGTGTGGATGTGAGGTGGTGTGAGATCGGCCTCTTCAGGGTCCTAGAGACCACCGGTCCTGAGGGCACTCGGAAGCTGAAAAAGCGCAGGTGAGTTGCCAGGGTTTATATATATATATATCTAATATATAGACATATAGAACTGATCATGCTCCTTTGAAAGGAAACGGCTACGAAACCACGAAACCACGAGAGTCAATGGAAAGAGCCAGGTGGGATGTCTGGAAACACCACGGCAACCCCAGTCCTCGAGCAGAGCATTTCCATGGCGAAAGACCAAAATGTGATTCCCCTCGTTTGGGTGAAGAAGTTGGAGCACATGTCCCTTAAACCAAGTGGGTGTGCGTCCTCTGATATCTGTTGGAGGTTTTGTCTGCTAATGGTTGACCCGGACAGCCATCGAACATCCCCCCCAAAAAAGGAATGTTCTATATCCACAACTTGCCATGTGCTGCTTCAGCTTTCTTCACCTACATCTTAAGTAGATCTTCTTCAGTTCTCCAGAAACTCTAATCAGATTCATCATGATCTGCTGCTTCAGAGCTTCACCTCCCTCCAAACGTTCGATCCTAGGATTTCCGAAAAACCTCCGCCCCCCCCTGGTCTTTGCTTCGTCGAAGACACCCAGCAGCGGCAGAGTTGAGAGGCTTTCGGGCCCAAGGTGCTCAGGTGCTTCTCATAAGCTTGCCGCAAACTCAAACGCTCCTACCACGCTGGCTTCTCGAAACCACGAGTGCCACGAAAAGCTGGGTATGTCGTCTGGGTGGACCGGAACTTAGGGACAAGAAGTCATGTGGCGTCTGCACTTCTTGGTGTCCACTTCTATGTCCACTTCTAATCAGATCTAATCAGTTTGTGGTTTTTCGTTCGAAACCCAGGAATCCACTCGAGGTCCCAACCATCTGCAGCACAAGTACAACTGGAAGAAGTGTTTGAACCCCTCAGCTGGTCCGACGGGGCTTCTCCACACAACCCACAGCGTGGAGTCCGTCTGGAGGCTCTAGGATGTGAGGCCCGTGCGGCTTGCAATCTGCTACAAACCTCTGCAACCATGCCATACAGCATGTCAAGCTGTCAAGCACAAGCGGATTGCGTGTGGTGTGCATGTTCACGTTCTTCTTTCGTGCGCCGGTGGTAAATCCACTTGAGGCCCGCGGGGGTTGAGAAAACATCCCAAATTGACCATGTTCAGCTTTTGACTCACATACTTCCCCAGGAAACAACAGGTCATTCGGCTCATGCTCCGGGATCGAGTTGGAGGTCGCCTTGGAGGTGTGCCATGGACGTTGACAGCCACTAATATAACTCTTGACCCCGGCAGGTGGCTCTCCTCCTCGGTAATCTTGCCGTCGATGTCCACGATTAGAGCTTCCTGCAGAAGACCCTGGGGCTCGGTACCTACCCTCAACACTGGGAGCTTTCAACAAAACATGGCAAGTGCTGAAAAATGAGTAAAGTCTGATTCGAAAACTCGTGGGTTGGGTGGTTCCACCAACCAGCAGGATCACAATGTTCTTCTCTGATATGATGCCTTGGACTTCCTTTGGCCCTTTGAAACACGGCTTTTGCTTATCTGCTTGAAGCCCAAAGAACCATAAGACCCGCGATCCCACTCCGCAAACGCTCCATCTTTGTGGTGCCAGCTTTGGCCAAGAAGCCCGATGCCAGTCAAAGGACTGCAGCAACAGGAGTGCGCGACAAAAGCCCACATGCGCACCTGAGCGCTGCGTTTGTACGCGGCCTGACCCGATGATCCACCAGACATGGGGACATGTGTCGTCCACAGTGGCGCTTTTGGAACTCTTCGCGAGAAGAATTGAGAAGAATTGTGTTGGTGTTTCTCTTTTAATCTCGATACAATCGATGCAGGAGTCTCAAATCCGCACGTCACCACGGTGTCAATGCAATTGATTGAAGGATCCACGTGTCAACAGCGAGAACACATCGCCCCAACATCAGCGCAACGCCGGTTGCTTTTTTGAACACGAAAAATGGCAGGTTCGGTCGGGCCCGTCCAGATTCTTAGGGTGGATTTGATATGGTCTCCGACCCAGATTTCTTGGGTGACTACACTAGGCAGCCAGCCAAATCATTAACAAGATCACGTAGTGATCTGAGTGACATTGAGTGAATATATGTGAATATGGGTGACAACCTGTTCATTTCTTGGACACTTGCCCTCCTCTGTTGGGCCCAAGGATGCAAAGATCTTGCACTCGGTCTCTTTTTTGGGGTGTTGGGTTAACAGCCCCAATCTGCGTCTGCCACTTTGACCACTCTGCGCAAGCGGTTTCTCACCTCAGGCACCAGCTACTGAGCTACTGAGCCTGGATCGATAAAGGTTGCTTTGCAAAACCCTCACCGAACCTGAAGCCATGGCCCTGGCCACAGTTCGCGAGGCCTCCGAACCGACGCGGAAGACGTCGGGCAGTGAAGCCCGGGTGCCCGATGAGAACGACCACGGTGGACGACCTGCTTTCTCATGGACGGTTGTCACGTGGACAAGCTCTGTCAGGTCATGAGGATTGAGTGATTCATTCAATTCTGGGATGAACTAAGTGTGGCTGGACTGGCCCCGTTGTTTCATTCAGAGAGGAGTGATCGATCGAGATGGTAAGCATCCTTCAATATGTTGATGTTCAACTTACTGTATTCTATAGAAACATGATGAAACATGGAAGCCCACGGTGTCGGGTTGAAGATTGGAGGCTGTTGCCTGATTGGTGTCTGGTGCCGATCTCGCCGATCTCGAAGAGGCAGGTCTTCTTCACTGCACTGCTAGAACGTTCACAACACAGTCGGGCGCGTGGAGGCAGTGGCCGATTTGGACCATCGTTGAACCCACTCGGCTGCGCGTGGATGAACTCACGTGCTCGGACGCCAGGACTGGCCGCTCTGTTGTTCAGAAAACATGTGAGTTGAGTGCATCTCCCCAAAACGCTGAGTAGGTGTAGTGGTTCCGAAAATAGCATGTGTGCGGTTTGGAGGCCATCCAATGAGCCTATCCGGTCACCCTTGTGGCACTTGAAGAAAACCATCTCTCGTGTACGTGTCGAATCAGTTCGGGTCCTTCACCAAACGAGTGGCTTCAACGGGTCAGTGGGGTATCTCACGCGGTCGTCTTCGATCACCACCGCGGTGGGAACGTGAGGAGGTACCTCGCATGCCTCTGTGGGTGGCCTGAGGAATCGAGGCCTCCCCAAAAAACAGAGAACTGACGCTAAACACTTGAAACCTCAGCGTGACGGCCCACTTGAAATGAACTGCTGCAGTCCTGTGTCCTGTGTTGGTTGAATATTTGGATTCCTAATCTGCCGGGGAGGAGCTTCTTTGATTTGCGGCTGTGTTCGATGTGCTTGCAAGTCGCTCAGTAAGAGGGGGTGAGGTGCCATGGAGGTGCTTTGAGGCGCCCAGAAAATCCACTCCCTGGAATGGGTCTCAATACCACCCCCGCCATGGAACTCCTGCTTGAACCCTCAAGAAGAGTCTCGAAATGAGGACAGAACACAGGGTACAGTCAGCCGCCGCATGAAAAAGCATGAAAAAGCGTCATTTTAGACAGCTATGACGGAAGTACCTTCTTAAAAGTTCGTTTCGCGCAAAGACAAGTCTTCCTCCGGACAGAATTCTGAGAGCCAACCGACTCATGTAAATAGGCTGCTTGGAGATACTCTGGAGACAAATCCGACCAATGACCTGAGCAAACGGAGGTCCATTAGTCGAGTTCGGACTCTGAACTGGTCCCAGGTTTTGAATGGGATGCTTCCCAATGTGTTAACCACGGCTGCCTCGATGCCTTTCGAATCACATTTTGCAAAGCTACTTGAAATCCAGAGTCACTTTCGCAGGGGTTACAATCAAAAACGCATCCCAGATCCATCCAGGACTATGACTCCATGCTGTCTAAGTAATTCAGGGTGTCACAAGCATTTACGAGTCAATGCAACTGAGTTGAGAACAGTTCCAAACTTGTCCAGGGGCTTGACCAAGGATTCAGCAAGAACACCCAAAACAACAGCATGTGCCCTCATGTTTCATCGAACGATTTTCGCCAACTGAGCTACACGCCTTGGAATCATCATGGAAGTGGAACATGGCCCCTTGCAAGACCATTTTCCTCTACACGCAGACTGTACGGCTTTCATGCCGTCCTACCCAACCCCTTGACCGAAGTCCGGTGTCGAGTAGGCTATGACAATGTCCTATTGCAACGAAGTGAGAAAAGACAGAGATTCCAAGAGGTAAACCTCGACTGGAAACTCGAGATGTCAGATCTCAGTACGTCAATTTGAGGTTCGGAAAGGGGAGACAACAAAAACATGCATCCAACAAAAAGAGTGACCAAGCACAGGGCGCTGACACTTAGCGAGGCTAGCAGAATCGGCTTTTCACCTCTATAGCCAACGAATGGCTAAGGGCTAAGGTGGTCCATTCTTATTTCAGGGAGAGTAATGTCTTGACGTTTAGTGCATGTCCAACTGCCCATTCGACATGAAGTCTCACTCCAAGTGGCCTTCTTCATTCAGTTCCCCTACAAATCGCTGGGCGTAGTTCGCGGCCAGGGACCAGACTCCGCGGTCACGGCTGATACACTCACAGAAGGAGGTCACCTGCCACGCGCGGTAGGCGAACCCGCCGAACTGTGCTCCGCGCAGAACGTCGCCGAGCGACGGACGCTCCGGTCGCCGTTCGTCGGGCCCGTCGGGCGCGAAGGCGACGGAGAAGCGACGAGAAGGCGAGATGCGACGCCTCCAGGGTGATCAGGCGGGAGATGTCTTTGGACACCAAGTGCCCTGTGTGAATCCAAGGTGTCCAGAGACACATCTCTGCTGCCCAGGTGCCACACAACATCCTCAGTGTGAAGACACAACAAAAAGGATTTGTAAAGAAAGCCAAAAAGGTATCCAAAGGTTTTGATCAACCTGAAAGGCGTCCAAAAGTGTGAATGCCAATACCCTCACATTCTCGTGCCAATACCCTACACATGTAATTGCTCAATCACCGTAATTGCTGAAGAAGGCACGGACACAACAAAATGAGCGAACACAACGAAGCGTGTTCGAATCCATCACAAATCATTCATCCTCGTCCTGGACCTCCACCGTTCGTGCCAGACCCGTTCTCCGGGGTGGTCGATTCCGAACGCCTAGGCCTTCCGTCGTGGCGAACTCGGTGAGCGAGTGGCAAGGGTGCGAGATCTTGCTGTTCATACGAACAATTGCCCTCTGCCACATAAAAGCAACCTCACAGTCGGTCGACGTGGCCGGGAAGGATGTGTGAAGAAAACGAGTGAACGAGGTGTTCTCTCCGGCGTAACAGCAGGCTATTAGGTTGGAAACCACCGCTATTAGGTTGGAGGCCATCGCCATTAGTTGTTTTAGTCACTCGGCAGGCATAGGCTCTCGTACAATGAGAGTGCCGAGACATGGGGCGAAAATGAAAACTCCCATGCTGAATGTCATTTGTGCAAAGATCAGCTCCCAATACCCCTAACCCTGGCCAAGAACATCCAAGAACATGCATTCGGAGCAATCCCGTCCAATCTTCTCTTGTCATCAATCAATTTCACAGGCAGCTAGTCCAACCAAAACAACAAAAGAGTGAACTCAAGAACTGCTACCAATGCCATAGCGGCTACCCTGGCCGAACCTCAAACCAGCCGAGCACTCACCAGACTGTATCTCTCTATAATCGAAGACTTGGGGGCCTCAGGGTCAAAGCCCCAAAAGAGTGGTCCCCTTACATAGATAGTGGCACTGTTTCCGATACATGTTTAGTGGAGATCTACTTTTTCTATCTATATATTTGGCGGTCTATATAAATCCACCTCCCCCCTCTATAGATCCAATCGTGAGATGAGCAGCTGTTGGCCATACTTTGTGCGGAGAAGACCACGTCATCCAGTGCCAGGACCGAATGTTGCAGCTGCGTCGCCATCTTGCACAGCACGCGGCGCGTGTTGTAGTCCTCACTCTCCAACAGCAAGCCTGAGGATTGTTCGAGGGGTCCAGGGGCGAAGGGCGGACCAAGCTACAGAGTCAAACGGACCGAGGAGAACAAGTTCTCTTTCTTGCTGAACCTCTCTCTTCCTCTCTCCACTAAGTCTTTTTGGACAAGGAGTATGGTCTTAGAGGAGTCCCGTCGAAGCAGCCATCGAAGCCAATTTCGAGCACATCTCGAAATCCAAAGCGTCAACCCAAACCACCAATTGGCTGTGTTTTCTGAGTGACGGAGTGACTCTCACCAAAAGAACCAGAGGTTCACAGCTCCACTTACCCCCCGTCAGCAAGAAGCTACGTTCGGGGCTCTTGGCCGCAGCCTACGAACGGAGCGTTCGGACGCTACTTACTCGGGGCTCCTGGCATCGCGACGAACGGAGCATGCTCACTACAAACGTAACAAGAAGCAGGTCAAACTGATGTTATCAAAAAAACAGTCACTTGAAAGGCTTCCTCCGTCACTTGATCTCGTTTCGTCTCACCACAGGACACGTGATGTTCCGGTGATTTCACCGGAGTCTTCGTGTCCGACCAAACGAGTTTGGACGAACGGCGCCGATTCGATCTGTCTCGGTGTTTGTTCATGAAAAGCACCCAAATCGATTTCCCCTGCAACAAGGATGGAAAGAACATGAAAGAACCCGTTTTTCAGGGGAATCCAATTCTATGTTCGGACGGCTCCAACATTCACAGAGGCTCCAAGGAAGGCGTGGTTCTGCAAGCATTCCAGGTGCCGTTGCAGTTGCAGCTCCTCTCTGAGGGACTTTGAAAGCATCCCCAAGATGGGCAGCTCACCATCCTTCGACGTGGCTTTCTTCTTCAAGCCTCGTGAGGTGGCCGCGTCACCGCCCAGCAACTGATTCTGTGCTTGGTGAGGAGGATGAAGATTTGGAGAATGAGGAGTCACAGCAGCAATCATTGCAGTCGACAAGTCACCCTGTCTTCCTTCTATCAAAAAGATCCATCACATTCGGACCCCACAAGCAGGCGGGGCCAACCCGTACATGTTCCAGGTGTTCATCAACTGCTTCCAGTCCACAATGTCAGCTCACCAAGTGGAATGCATGTGTTCGGCCGGTCCATTCCATCCAACTCCCGAAGGAACAACGACGACCGGAGTCCCGAACCCATGAAGAAGGTTCGGTTCTGCACATCAAAACGGAGTCCCATTTGTTACGAGTAGCGATGCCCGTTGTTCCTAGTAGCGTCCGAACGCTCCGTTCGTAGTAGTGCGGCCAGGAGCCCCGAACGTAAAGTAGCGAACCTTGTTCCTCGTAAAGTCCCCACGTGTTTGCTCTTTGGGTTCCTAACGCCCTGGAAAAACCATCAATGCTCCGAACAGTGGTCGACATGGAAATCCCCGAAGGATCCCTTCGTAGACGTCACCCCATGTCTTTCCGAGCAGCTGAAGCTATGCTGCAAAAAGCTGGTAATGCGGAGGGAGAGGTCTGGATCAATGCTGTTGGAGGCCAAGTATCGACGCAGTAAGCTGAATTGTTCCTGTGCCCGAGCATCGACTGTGGCAAACGGGAAGAGTAGGCGTTTTCTTGCGCAATCAAAGGAGCAAGGACGCTACGTTCGTAGCTCCTGGCCATACTACGAACGGAACAAGCTTCGCTACGACCGAAACAAAGGGCATCGCTACGAACGGAGCGATCGGACGCTGCGAGATTGTCTGGATTTTGTTCGACTGAAGAATGGGACGAGTGGCTTTCCGGCAATAAAAAAGGCGGTGTCTGGAGCTCCAAGCATTCTCAGACGTCTGGAGCTGGCAATCAAAAGGAAAGAGGTCTGTGGACCTGCAAAAATCACAATCTGGCTAAGGTTGTGGATCTCGTGCTCTGCCCAGTATATCCGGAAACAAGTCTGTGAAGCTGCTGGATACACTATCAGATTGAAATCCAGGAAAATCCACTGGGCTGGGTTCTGCGCATCCGGAACCTGCGCATACACCGCACCGGAAAACGGGTCAATCAAAGCACTTGCTAGCTGTCGGGGTTCACTCCCTGTAGCTCCCAGTTCGGCTCCCAGTTCGGCTTTTGGGGGAACACGACCCGCGGCTCGTTCGGACTGAACTCCGAGATGACTAAGGGTGATCGACCCAGGCTCGGTCTCTTCGTCCTTCAACTTTCGAAGGCTTTCCAACAGGCTGGTCATCGAACTCACCATCGTGGAGAAGTTGATCAATGCCAGGAAACTGATGACAATCGAGAAGATCCTCGGTGACTTCAGAAAGCTTCAAAACACATGAGGCATCCAACCACCAGGGCATCGAGAGGGCCAGAACCAGATTCGAGATGTGTTTGTCTTTGTGGGAGTTTGCTTTCATGAACTACCTAGGTTGCCTCAAAGTGACCGCTTGGTCAAAACCGGCCTACTCAGGGCCGGTGTCGAGTGCTGGGACTAGAATTAGAGTGGTCCCCCAACATGTTAAAAGGGGGTTTATAGTATTTTACATTTCTCTCTTTTTGAGCGATTTTGAGGGTCTATATAGATGAGCAAACTTAACACGGTTGAGGGCTGTGTGTGTGGACGGCTTCCTTAGAGCCCATCCTGGGGCCAAGTCCTGCGTTTGATTAGGCGTCCCGAGTGCATGTCCCATGTCCATCCATGTTCCCAGACACCCCAAGACTTGCCGCCCCGAACTGGGTCCGCCTTCGCTCTTGGTTTCAACCCCCGACCAATTAACCCTGCATGGTGAAGGTTTCGGCAAAGAATAGCGCACTCCAAGTGGCCGCTCGTGAAGGTTCACCGCTTCGATCTCAGTCTGGCCCACCCCAAGCTGTGAGAAGGCCCAATACAAACCTCAGCTCAGGCCGCTCCGACCACGCGAGCAGTGGCAGACGAAGCAAAAAGTCAAAACGGAATGGCTGAGGAAAGACAAAGGAAGAAGCCCAAAAGCAAAGACTGTGCCGTCCCAGGTTGAGACATTTCAGTCTTGGAATCAAACATGAAGAGTTCATGTTCGTTTAGGAATCTGTTGTAGCATCCCAAAAGGGTGACGAGGGTTCCTGATAGATGAGTGTATTATGCACTGAGATCATCTCTCTCTGATCATGGCGACAAGTTCGCTTGCACCCGCCACTCGCGACCGTGAGCGACCGTTGGGTCCCTCCCATGCGGTTGCAAGAGAATCAGGCATATCTTGGTAGAAAACACCAATGCCATGCCACCTAGATCACCTACATGGCCTCCTACATGTCCCCTATAGGTCCCCTCATGCCACCCGTTACACCTCCAGGACTGGATTCGGGAGGGTCTAAAGACCTAAGGGTCCAAACTGATTTGCCACTCGTTTTCAGGCTGCGCATGGCTGCAGCTCCTTAACTGATGTGTGTCATGTGTGTGTGTGTGTGTCCACACCTGTCCCTAAGGTTTCGAGTCACAAAGGACGCTACTAAGGGCCCCCGGTTTCGCTACTAAAGGCTCCTAGTATCGCTATTAGCGCACAGCTTGTCAATTTTTTAACATGTACAAAGCGCGCAAAAAAGAAGCAGGGGGATGAGGATCCCTTGGTGTGCCTCATCTAACAAAGACCGCACCAAGTGGATGTGATATCAGTGCCCGGCCAGCACTGACGCACCTGCCTTTCAATTTTTAAACCTTTTCTGCAGTCACGCATTGAGCTTTTGGCCTTGCTTCCTCTTCAAGACCTCCAGGCCCCAGAGGTTTATAGTCGCTTCCTCTACTCGCTCGACCGTTGAGTTCTGCAGACTTGCGAAACAGCTTTTGTTAAAACGTCTTCAAGTATTGCGGACTCTCCACCATACCGTTTCTCACCTTCCTTCCCATCGTGGCAATTGAGTTAACTGAAAACCAATGTCAGAGTGTGAGCCGCTCAGTCTTCCCACTTGGGTGCTGGGTGTGACCCTCCGCAAGGAGGCGCTGTTATCATTCCGGAATGCATCGGTTTTTCATTCTTATAACTGTTTCCTTGGTGTTCACTTCCATAACTGAATTAACGGAATTTCGAGCCGCCGGGCTATAAACGATGGAGTTCCTTTTGACAGACTGAATCCACTTGCACCGTCATGTGTCGTTATGAGTCACTACATGTTCCGACTTCGAACCTGCAGTAATGTCTAGTGTCACTTTTTCCCCCCCCTACCCCAGGCCTCTGTTGCTATCCCACCTGCTATTCGGGAAACAAAAGGAAATCGCACTCAACACACTTGTGTGTTGGTGCCTTTCCTTCTGTTTCTCCTATCTATTGCTAGCTACCCGAGCGGTCTAAGACAAAAGTCCCGCTCGCGAAGTACTTTCATTTAACTAAGTGGGCCTCGTCACTATGCCTATCTTTCCTTCTTGCCCTCTTAGTCTGCTCTTGTTTTGTTTTCTTGGTCTGTCTTTCTAAGGCTTTTTAGGTGACTAGTAGTTTTCCGGAACTCCAATATTGGCGTTATGTGTACAAAGTTGTTGCCAACAGATCGCTACTAGGAGCAAGGACGGTACTACTATAGGGGCCTCTGGCCGGTCTACGGGGAGCAAGGACGCTACTAGGGGCTTCTGGCCTCACTACTAGTTTGCAGGTAGGAGAGCGCGCCGAGTACGGCGCCGTGTGTGTGTCCACACCTGTCCCTAAGGTTTCGAGTCACAAAGGACGCTACTAAGGGCCCCCGGTTTCGCTACTAAAGGCTCCTAGTATCGCTATTAGCGCACAGCTTGTCAATTTTTTAACATGTACAAAGCGCGCAAAAAAGAAGCAGGGGGATGAGGATCCCTTGGTGTGCCTCATCTAACAAAGACCGCACCAAGTGGATGTGATATCAGTGCCCGGCCAGCACTGACGTACCTGCCTTTCAATTTTTAAACCTTTTCTGCAGTCACGCATTGAGCTTTTGGCCTTGCTTCCTCTTCAAGACCTCCAGGCCCCAGAGGTTTATAGTCGCTTCCTCTACTTGCTCGACCGTTGAGTTCTGCAGACTTGCGAAACAGCTTTTGTTAAAACATCTTCAAGTATTGCGGACTCTCCACCATACCGTTTCTCACCTTCCTTCCCATCGTGGCAATTGAGTTAACTGAAAACCAATGTCAGAGTGTGTGTGGTGCGTGGTATGTCGTTTTGGAGCGGCTCATCCCAGACCATAGAGGACAGTCGTTGAAAATGTGTTTGCCCGTCCCTCACATGGAATCGTCCTGGCAGGTTGCTGAACTGGGAACTAGGGAACTGGGGCGAGTCCCATGACATTGAATCGAAACGCAGGTTGCTCGAGGAGGTTTGGCTCACATTCCACGACCTTCTTCGCTGAGCGCTACAAATGTGGGCTTTCAGAGCGTGGGCAACCATCTTTCCCCCGGAGACAGCAACAAAACGGCGCGAGGGGTGCCCTCTCTCAAGAGTGGTGTATTAAAAGACACCCAAAATGCCCGAAAGCACGATCTGTTTGTCATCTAAAAGCAACGAAAAAGAACACCAAGCTCCTCCACGAGACTGGTGGTATACTGGAATTCGGCTGGCTTGCTCTTCAGCTGCATCTGTTCGACCCAGGTTGAATCAGGATTCTCTTCACTTCCAAGGAGAAACCAAAGGCAAGCGATGATGTGATTCGAGAGTAGCAGTTGGAAGACGATCCTCACAATGCCGTACCTGGCAGCTAAAAACATCATATATGTGTGGACATACGGGGGGATCTTCACAGGGAGTTTATAGTGAGGAGGGCCAAGCGGCCATGGTTGTCAGGTCCAAGCCTGGAGAGTTTCAAGTGCTGTCCCGGGGAGTTCGAGCACTGAGGGGTCAGGGTTTCCCACCAGTGAGCCGGTAGTTCATAGTGTCACTCATCCTCTTGAGCACTGATTGAGCACTGAGGGCTTGGGAAAGGATCTCAAGACCCATTGGCTTATTGATTCAGGTGCCACTTGTCACATTCTCACTGAGGAATGGTTGAAGCTTCACAAGGTGAACTTAGGATTTGTGAGCGTGCATGGTGATTGAAGGTTGATTTGATTTCCAGGTCAAACCAAACGCGGAGGCATATGAACTGGTGGTCATCCCCCGTGTTTATAAAGTCACTCAACCTCAGGTCACAATCTGTCTCAGCAATGATCGGAAACTAGCTGTAAACAAGACACGCCAGAACCCTCTGTTCAGCATTTGACGCCCGCGGAGCCTTCCATTTCTTGCATACAGACACCTTTCCCTTTATAAATTCCAACCACCACACCCCCTGCACAAAAACCATGAAACGCCTTATGGGATACCATGACCCCCGTGATTTGATGAAGGACAGGTCCACATGTCTGAAAAACCACGGAGAGAAAAGGGGCCCTGTTGAAGGGGTCTCGAACCGGATACGGCCTCGACCTCAGCTCCAATCCAGGAGACTGAATGTTCGACATTCTGGAACTCAGCTGATCCTTCACAGACTGCATGACTGAGCCGACGGTCCAAGCCATTCGCCCCACTCGCAAAAGCCTCAGAAAGCGCAAGCGCCCCAAGGTCCGCAGCAAGCGCAACTCAGCTCCCGAGGCAGCGTCCATGTAGTCGTCCGTGGCGAGGATGATCCAATCGAAGCTGATCAAGACCAAGTCGAAGATAAACCATCCTCTTGCCTCGGGTCGTAGTTGCAAAGGTATACATTGTACAAACGGGAGAAACAACAAAAAACACCATGCAAAAGAGCATCCAAATTGGTCCAACCCCTGTCGATATGTGAAATTTGTGCCATACACCGAGACAACTTGACCTCTTCACCTTCAGAAGAAATTGCACGACTTGAGCTTTCTCCCTGGGCTACACAATCCTAGTGAGCTCCTGCCTTCCTGGAACTCCGCACGTGTAACGTGTGAAAAACAGCTCCTGAAGAAAGAAAAACAGAAGCAAACATTCAAGACCTCCCGAACGGAGGTAAACAAATGGCTGTACCCCACCTTGAGACCTGGAGACGTTTTGAGACCTCACAACTGATAGTAATCTCTCTGGACACCTTGCTGGAGGCCATCGCCATTAGGTTGAAGGCCATCGCCAACAGGTTGGAGGCCATTGCTAATAGGTTGGAGGCCATCGCTATTGGTTCGAACCTAATAGCGATGGCCTCCAACTGGTCGGGGTGTTCTGTGGACACCTTCAGTTCTGCCCAAGCTACATACCTCGGAATCGTCCTCTGTAGGTTCAGCACCAGTAAGCCACGCGTATCAGCATACCCAGCAATGAAGCACAAAGGGATGCAGGCGGTCCAATATAAGAGCGAGATCCAAAACCTGAATAAATTCATCTTCCACATCAAATCCACAAAAAAATCCCAGTCTCTGGATGGAACACAAAGCCATACTACCCCAAGCATTTGCTGGTGTCCACATCTTCCACGACATTCCCCGAAAGTCAACGTGACCTTTCCATACCTGACCCGAAAAATTCTGTGTTCACAAAGAGTTGGATCAACCACCCAAAAAGCTTGCCACGTTGACAGGGGTAACTGGGTGAGGGGTTCGAAGTCTTCTGGGTCGTCTTTCGACCGAAGCCACGCGTGAAGTTGATCGCTGAATTCGTTCTCTTGGTATACGACCCATTTGACTCACCGAGAAGCACCGGAGTCAGAAAGAAGGGCCTTCCGATGTTGAAGGCCTTGAGGGGCAACACAATGAGATCGTAGCACAGCAGCACCATCCCCATGCTATCCCACCAAAACCTGAAGCTGCTGCCCGGATGTTGGAGCCACCGGAAGAGCCGAACCCGGAGCAGCTTCGCTGTCTGCTTCTGCTCAGCCAAGTGGTGCTTCGCGACCTGCAGAGTTCAGCGCTGTCTGTGGTAAAGTGGTTTTGAGTTCGGGGCCTGTCTCTCAATTCCTGTGGAAGACTGTGAGTTTCACCAGTGGAACTTGTGTTGAAAGCTTCCAAGCAACCCATAGGATCCCATAGGTCAAAGGTGCGTCAAGAAACCCTGTTTCAGCCATAGCAGAAGAAAACCCTACAAAAAGTCCCTCACCTGAGACATGGCATTGCTGAGAGAGCGCAGGCTCGTGATGCCTTGCACCCTCAGGAATTGTTGTGGGTTGATGCTGTCCTCCAGGGTTCATTTCAAATAAAAAACCAGCGATCTGGGGCACTGACCATTGGTCTAGGTGATCAGATCACATCAGACACTGTTCCGTGGTGTTTTTGATCAAACGCTCCATAATTCCATCCTCTTCCAAAGAACACCCACACCTTGCCGTCCTGACCGTCCTCCGGCTCGCACCAGAAGACTCGGGGATGAAGCAAGACATCCAAACTGGTGTCACCTCACCGAACGGGCCACGTGAATAAACCCATAAAAATATCAACAGCCGGCCGGGCATGTATCTGCGTATCAGGCAATGGCAACATCGCAGGCTGACCAACAAGTGTTGTGCCTTTGCCAGGCTATGTTTGATTGAAACATGTGAACCTGTTTGATGTGCCACGCAGGCACCACGACATAGCAATATGTGGGCGTAGCACATATGTGCCCACCTATGTGCCAGCATGGCAATGCTGCAACAAGCAAGGGCCAGGGAACCTGCCCCGGAACCCGGCATATCAGCATGACGCAACTTCAGCATCTCAGCGTGACATCGCGCCAGCATGTTAGTGTGACAAATGTCAGCGTTGCATCATGACAACGTGTCAGCACGACAGCCTGACAACATGTTGGGCGTAACACCATGCCAGGATATGACGACATGTCGGCGTGTCTATGTGACCGCACGACGGCATTATTCTCAACACGCCAACACAACACCAGGCCGCCATATCCGCGTGACAACACACTGCATGCCAGCAGACAGCATGCTAGCAGCAGCAGAAACCGTGTGTCAGCATGACATAGCTATATATTCTTGCAGATCAGCACTACAGAGTGACAACATGTTAGAATGTCGACATGACAGCGCCATACAACCCTGACAGCGTGACAACGTGCTAGCGTGATGACATGTCAGCATTACCCCATGACGATGTCAGCATAACAGCATGTCAGCATATCTGCAAAGTGCTTCGGAAGCTCCTCCGAACCTGCTCCGGAACTTAATCGGGAACCTCCGCCGGAACCTCAATGAACACCTGAAGAAGGACAACAACAAGAAGAGAGGACAAGGACATGCATGTTGGGCCATGCTGCGGCACTGCGGTCTTCGCGCTTGCGGGCTGGCGCTTTCCCACTAGGTGCCACACAAGGCTTGCCCGTGTGCAAATTAGTGTTTTCTCGCATTGGACCCTTTGATTGCGCAAGGTCTGGAGATCGGCGCGGACACTGCCTAGACACAGTGTTAACCGGTGCGGCCAGAGACTGTGGCCAGCTTCTTTGTTCCTAAGAGGGAACCCCAACACTAAACAGTTTGAGGAAAACTTGTTTCTACAAAGGCGACGGATGCCCCGCACCTGACGTGTCTGTGGAAGGACCAGCGTCCGACCTCTTGGAGTGCTGGAGCTGAAGACCTGGACGGTCAACGGAGCCGAAGAAGCTGAAGACCGGCTTTGGGAGGTACGAGTCCAATCAAAGGCCTCTGTATAACTGTATAGCCCATTAGCAATGGCCTCCAACCTACCAGCCCTACCAGCAATGCCCTCCAACCTACTAGCAATGGCCACCAACCTACTAGCAATGGCCTCCGCCCTACCAGCAACCTACTAGCAATGGCCTCCAACCTACCAGCAATGCCCTCCAACCTACTAGCAATGGCCACCAACCTACTAGCAATGGCCCCCAACCTACTAGCAATGGCCTCCAACCTACCAGCAATGGCCTCCAACCTACTAGCAATGGCCTCCAACCTACCAGCAATGCCCTCCAACCTACTAGCAATGGCCACCAACCTACTAGCAATGGCCTCCAACCTACTAGCAATGGCCTCCAACCTACTAGCAATGGCCTCCAACCTACTAGCAATGGCCTCCAACCTACCAGCAATGCCCTCCAACCTACTAGCAATGGCCACCAACCTACTAGCAATGGCCTCCAACCTACTAGCAATGGCCTCCAACCTACTAGCAATGGCCTCCAACCTACCAGCGATGTCCTCCAACCTACTAGCAATGGCCACCAACCTACTAGCAATGGCCTCCAACCTACTAGCAATGGCCTCCAACCTGCTAGCAATGGCCTCCAACCTACAAGCAATGCCCTCCAACCTACTAGCAATGGCCACCAACCTACTAGCAATGGCCTCCAACCTACTTTGGAATGGACTCCAACCTACCAGCAATGGCCTCCAACCTACTAGCAATGGCCTCCAACCTACCAGCAATGCCCCAACCTACTAGCAATGGCCATCAACCTACTAGCAATGGCCACCAACCTACTAGCAATGGCCACCAACCTACTAGCAATGGCCTCCAACCTACTAGCAATGGCCTCCAACCTACCAGCAATGCCCTCCAACCTACTAGCAATGGCCTCCAACCTACCAGCAATCGCCTCCTTCCAGCAATGCCCTCCAACCTACTAGCAATGGCCACCAACCTACTAGCAATGGCCTCCAACCTACTAGCAATGGCCTCCAACCTGCTAGCAATGGCCTCCAACCTACAAGCAATGCCCTCCAACCTACTAGCAACGGCCACCAACCTACTAGCAATTGCATCCTACCTACTAGCAATGGCCTCCAACCTACTAGCAATGGCCTCCAACCTACCAGCAATGCCCTCCAACCTACTAGCAATGGCCATCAACCTACTAACAATGGCCACCAACCTACTAGCAATGCCCTCCAACCTACTAGCAATGGCCTCCAACCTACTAGCCATGGCCTCCAACCTACAAGCAATGCCCTCCAACGTACTAGCAATGGCCGCAATCTCCTCCAACCTACTAGCAATGGCCTCCAACCTACTAGCAATGGCCTCCAACCTACCAGCAATGCCCTCCAACCTACTAGCAATGGCCTCCAACCTACCAGCAATGCCCTCCAACCTACTAGCAATGGCCTCCAACCTACCAGCAATGGCCTCCAACCTACCAGCAATGCCCTCCAACCTACTAGCAATGCCCACCAACCTACTAGCAATGGCCTCCAACCTACTAGCAATGGCCTCCAACCTACTAGCAATGGCCTCCAACCTACAAGCAATGCCCTCCAACCTACTAGCAATGGCCTCCAACCTACTAGCAATGGCCTCCAACCTATTAGCAATGGCCTCCAACCTACCAGCAATGCCCTCCAACCTACTAGCAATGGCCACCAACCTACTAGCAATGGCCTCCAACCTACTAGCAATGGCCTCCAACCTAGCAGCAATGCCCTCCAACCTACTAGCAATGGCCTCCAACCTACTAGCAATGGCCTCGAACCCACTAGCAATGGCATCCAACCTACTAGCAATTGCCTCCAACCTACTAGCAATGGCCTCCAACCTACCAGCAATGGCCTCCAACCTACTCGCAATGGCCTCCAACCTAATAGCAACGGCCTCCAACCTACTAGCAATGGCCTCCAACCTACTAGCAATGGCCTCCAACCTACTAGGGATGGCCTCCAACCTACTGCAAAAGACTAAAGATCGTTGAATGGGTGAAAGAAGGCTTTTTCGCCCAGTTACACTGCTGTAAGGACAGGCAAGGGTATGCTTTGATGGGGGTATGTGGTTTTGGGTCTTTCAACCAGGGGACCCTGGTGGACCACCGAAAATGAACAGATTACGAGCCAGGTCACTCTACCAGGATTTGGAGCGGTTTTGACCCACGGCCACATCAGTGGATGGCCCCTGCAGGACCCGGCTGAAACGAACGGGTGAAGCCTACTTCCAGTTGAGTGAGTGGAAGTAGCCCTAAGAATCCTTGTGAACCCTCCGGACACGATGCTAACATGTTTGCTGAATCAAGCTTCTGCCCGCAAGCCCGCTTCCACTTGGTGGACGGTGTCAAAACCGATCGTTTGATCTGCAAATCCACGGCACATCTTTGAAGATCTGCTTGGAAGGCGGGAGATTCCCACAAGCTTTGAGACCTGCACGACTGGCTTCTGGTCGGCATGCTCTTCGGCTCCAGCAGATTGGGCTCAGTCAGTAATCCTCAGACAACACTGAGTCCGCGCGGATTATACGAGAGATCGAAGAAACTGGGCAACCTGCAGTTAGTTTCTGGTGCCCCAAATCCAAGCTACAGGACCTACACCTCAAAGTGACCAAGTGGAATCCAAGCGGCTCCTCAGACAGATCTATATAGTCTGTGTGTCCCTCTCAGCTACTAGTACTGAACCCCAAGGGTTTCAAAGGACCTTGAAATCCCGAGCTTTACAGGTTTTTAGGACCTTTTTTGCACACCTGACCTGAAAACGCCTCTGAAAACGCTCCAAAGCTCGATCTCCAGGCGCACTCAAGCCTGGGGGAGCCTCGACTGGTGGCATCACCTCTTTTCGTGCCGCTTGGTCGGCGGCTGGCGCGAGGCGCGCGAGGCTCGCGAGGCTCGCGAGGTCGGGGGAGATGCACTTCGTGGTGTCACGATCGTAGCACTCCCCAAGGCGTCTGTGCAGCTCCCAGAAGTCCTGTGAAGCAAAACAGCCAACTCAAAGGGCCTGAACCATGCAGGGTGGCTGTGGATATGTTCTGGTGTTATTCTTTGGCCATCGGAGTCCATCGCCGGGTTTCGGAACAGGTGGATCCACTGGATACCGAGACACTGGACAGGAGCAGCGAAGTGCCAGACCCGGGCCTTTTGAGAATGGTCAGTGCAGTTGCGAGTGACAGGACTGCGAGTTCCGTGCGGAACGTTGGGATCCATGCCTTGAAGACCTCTTTTCTTCTCTTGTTTCGCTGCCTTGAAGACATCTAAGATTAGCCGGTCCATCTACGTGAAGTCCGTCACCTGTCGGTTTCCGAGTCCCGTACTTCGCGAACATTGAAACGTGGAATGAAGAAGTCCTAGTGATATGGTCGACATCAATCTTGGGTCTAAACTCTAAACAGTTGATGCGTAAAAAAGTTATGGGATATTGCGTTAAGCACACAACAACTGGCATGATGGAGCTACGAGACCAGCAAGTGATGCGATCACAGCGCCGCGTGCAGAAAGATTGCTTTGGATCGTTCTTCATCCAAAACACCCCCCAAAAAAATTAACAAATTAACATGTCAATTCCAACGCTGTCGCTCCATCCAACCCTCCATTCCACGGCAATTCCTGGAAACATCCAGGCACGAATCCGCCGGCCTGCCGGCGTGCTTTGTGGATTGTTTTGGTTAATATTGCTTGTGTTGGTTTCAACCTACGGTTTGTATCTCCGCGCTGATTTTTCGACAGCCTGACGCCCCCCTCCCCCCCCCACCCTTTACGTCTAAGGTGATTGGACTGAGACATGTCGATCGCTGGATCAGAATAGACAACCTCTGATTCGGATTCGTTCCATTTCATTGTAAAACGACTTCGCTTGAAATCAACATCAACAAACTCTCCCAACAAAATGTGCAACTCCAATGCACCCACAAGTCTGATTGAGCAGGGTATTGTTGTTCGATGTCATTCTGGGTCTTTCATTTCAAACGGTTTGGAGAGAAAAAACGACAAATCATGCCAGATCTGGAAATTCTTCGGTCGCTTTGAAGCCTCCTGTGTGTGAAAAAGAATATCTGGTGCGTGTCGCAATCCCTCGAGACGGTCGGAAAAAAGATCTGAAAAGGAAAACATGCAAACGGCCAAGTAGTTTGGAAGAAGAATCGTTTTCAAGGTCATGTTTTGTGGATAGTCTTGGTTCGCATTGCTTGTGTTGGTTTCAATTGGTTCCTCTTAGGTGATTCGACAGAGACATGCCGGTTCGGATCGCTGGAACAGAATCGACAACCTCTGATTCGGATTCGTTCCATTTCATGGTCAAACAACCTTGAAATAAACATCAACAAACTCACCCAGCCAAATGTGCAACTCCAATGCACCAACAAGTCTGATTGAGCAGGGTATTGTTGTTCGATGTCATTCTGGGTCTTTCATTTCGATCGCTTTGGAGAAAAAACGACAAATCATGCCAGATCAAGAAATTCTTCGGTCGCTTTGAAGCCTTCTGTATGTGAAAAAGAATATCTTGTGCGACTCGCAATTCCTCAAGACGGTCGAAAAAAAGATCTGATAAGGAAAACATGCAAAAGGCCAAGTAGTTTGGAAGAAGACTCATTTTCAAGTACCGGTTTTGTGGATTGTCTTGCTTCGTCTGGCTTGTGTTGGTTTCCATTGGCTTCAATCTACGGTTTGTTTCTCCGCGCGGATGTTTCGACAGCCTGCCCTGCCCCGGTTGCTTCAGACTAGGCCATGGCGAGAACAGGAAAAAGCGAGTTGAATCAAAGAGACGTGCCGGATTATATAGCTGCTTCAGCCTAGAAGAGGGGATCTTGTCCCTGCCTTGGAACGAAAATAGAACTGTGGAACACTGTTAATAAGCATCATTAGGCTGCCTGCCAATGCAGGCTCGAGCTGTGGCCGGCGGCATGCCAAAGGCTGTAAATACTGAATACGTCCCACCACCCGAAACACGTTCCCTCCTCAGACTGCGCCATCTTCACCTCGCACCCCATCGCGGAGCGGCTCGGTGCTGCCCGCAGCTGACCGAGGTCGCTCGGAGGCTCAAACGGCGGCAGTGACCAGCGGGGAGGAGGGGACCGCGCGCACCCACCGGTGACGGAAGTGACCCATGCGGAAACCACGCAGCTCATGTGTAATGCCGGAAACAACGCACACCTCTTCCACAACAGAAATCACAGGAATCACAACAGTACAAATCGTCCACAACAGTAGAAATCACGGGCCATTCTCTGACAACAGTAGAACTCGCATGCAAATCACACGCACACCTCTTCCTAAGAGCGATGGCCTTCAACCGAAGAGCGATGGCCTCCAACCTAAGAGGAATGGAGATCGCAAACCAAGTTGCTTCCACCGCTCCCGCCACTCCCACCCCCGCTTTCGGAGCTGAGGTTCTGCTCGGCACGTCATAGGGCGCCGGATGCAAGAAGACATAGGCCACCAGGTGCTCTGCGAACCTTGCTCGGGGAAGAAGTGAGGCAAAGTGGGTCAAAGATTGCTCGACAAGTCATGCCAGAAAGACGCCTCTCGCATCTCCTTTGATTTATAATAATCATTCACCTAAAGATAGTTGGGTTTGGAATAGCAACGGGTCCGCTTTTACCCTCTCTTCCAACAAACCTTACGGCAAACCCTGGAAAGGATGATCTTCCTCAGTTGGTACACTCTCCACCTGGAAGTGGAGAACCCGAAAAGGCCTTTATACATGGAACTGCAGACACACACATAGCCACTTTC
>CAXIVM010002692.1:0-12747 GCA_964035705.1 Porites rus | reverse complement strand
TCACAAAGCGGTGCGCCTGCCAGGAACCTGCACGGTTCACAAAGCGCTGCGCCTGCCACGAAATCTATACACTTTGCCAAGTTCGCAAAACGCTGCACCAAGTCTACGCTTCCATGGTTCCCATGCCACGAAAACTGCGCTTCCAAGCTCCCAAAACGTTGCGCTTGCCACTTATTGCGCTTTGAGGTTTGACGAGGCGATGCCATGAAATCTGCAAAGTTCACAAGGTGTCGCGCGCGCAACGTAATCTGCACTTCGAAGCTCACAAAGCGCTGCGCCTGCCACGAAATCTGCGCTTCCAAGTTCACAATTCGCTGCGCCTGCCGCGAAATTTGCGCTTCAAAGATAGGGATTGGAATTTCTTCGGCGAAATCGTGGGATTGGGACCCCCTAAAAAACAAGTGTTTAGCCAGATTTTCTTGGATTAACATGGAGGCTTGTAAGTACAAACCTGGAAGTTTCTCGATTTTGTAGAGAAATGTTGTTTCTTCTACAAGATTACAAGCTCGATTCTATAGAGGTGTTGTAGTGATGATGCAGTGCATCTTGGTGCCTCAGGCATACTGATTCTATAGAGAATTATTGATTACTGTAAGTCTATACAAACTGATGTTTTTTCAACTGTTCGAGTTCAAAACACTATAACATCACAGACCCTTACCTGTCCATGACAACCTTTGTTTTCACTATAAGTTTGCGGTCCTTCCAACTGGTGAATCAATGCCTTCCTGGACACTTGCATGTTTACGTTTGGTTCAGAGCCCTGTACCTTAATTCTCTAGACTATAGACAAATTTCTTACTCCTCTTGAAAAACACCTGTTACCTCAGGACCTTCATTTTATAGAGCAAAACCTAGATGCTCACAGCTGTTGACAGACTCATGACTCTCAATTCTATAGAGCTGACTCCTCGTTTTTGGACTCTTTTCCTATCTCATTCTCAATTAAACATTGCGTGACAATTTTGTGAGGCCCATCATCTTATCACTATAAAGTCGCTACCCCCGAGGTACCCACTTAATTCCAACGGTGATTTTCAATTTATATTTATATAGTGCGCCTGCCACAAAATGTGCGTTCCTCGCACTTCAGCTGGCAAAACGTCGCGCTTGCCACGAAATCTGCGCATCAAGACTCACATCGCCCTGCCAAGGCGTTTCGCAAGCGAAAGTGAACACATTTTCCCAACGCAACATCAAGATACCAAAACGCGGTTTCCGCTCGATATCTTCCCGATTTCTGAAGACAAGCCACGTGCCCGAAGGTCACGACTCACTGCCACGAAGAAAGCGCTGCTCCTTCTAAATCTGCACATCGAAGTACTTCCGCTTCGGATCACCAAAGCACAAGGATGTCGTAAGATTTCTCTGCGCCTGGAACGAAAAGTGCGTCTGAAAAAGCGCACGGCGTCACGCACCCAGGGCGCAATCGAGAAAAGCGCCTGCTCGCGCCCGGCATTTTCTGCCGAAAGGTCTGGCCGCGCGCGCCGATGAGCACCACCGATCAAAACACCCGGGCCTTAACTACTACCGTAAGACAATGTAAGAACCCTTGTAGATCCTTATAGTGCGACCACACAGTTTGGGAAAAGCAGTCAGAGCAGATGGAATATCAAGAAAACATACAGTGATAGGAAAACAAATTTTCCGATGTTTCTTCCTGATTGCCGGCGCAGATCGAGAGAGAGAGAGAGAGGTGGAGGCTTGAACCAAACACAAAAGAAACCATTAAAACTTCAAATCCCAAACCCCCCCACATATCCGTAATCGCCCTCACAATCTTCGTGCTTTTGGGCGTGGTTGTGTCAATTGCAGCATTGCGACCCGTGGTGGGGCGGAGCCTCGGCTGTACACGCGGATTTGCTCGCCTGCGCACGCACTTGGATTTGCTCGGTTACGCGCGCGCTTTCTCAGTTGCGCACGCCGCTTTGCTCTGCTGTATCAATGAATGAATGTGAATGACATGACATGACATGAAGTGAAGTGAAATGAAATGAAATGAAATGAAATGAAAGAATGAACTAATGAATGAAAGATGCAAAGCATTGTTTCATGGTACTGTGGAAGCACTGAGCAAAAAGAGATCATCATGAAGATGAATGTCCAGAGGGACGTTATTAACACCCCCCACCCCCCACCCTCCCACCCCAACCCAACAACGTCAATCAAACGCAGAGCATCTGTGCTACATGGTACAGTGGAAGCAGTTAGCGAAAAGAGATCATCATGTAGATGAATATCGAGAGGGACGTTGTTAACACCCTTCCACCCCCCCCACCCCCTGTTTCTTGTTTTTGCGCCCCCATTTGCTGTTGCTTCATGGACAGTTACTACGGTTATGCTCTTACGCAATGCATAGGAACCGGCCAATACATTTTGGCTCAAGTCAAGGTACATCTTGCGCGATAGAAAAGCTGCTTAGTTCGCCTTCGCTCGCACGCTCTTGTGGTCCTTGCTAGTCTGTAAGCCGATCCAGGTCGATACTGCTGTTTACCGCTCCACTGCGGGGGATTGCACCCTCCAGAAAAACCCGAACTAACGGGTGTGCTTCGGCGCACCTTCATTCGAGTAGAGCCGCTACAGCTATAGGACACAATGAGCGATAGTGAGAGTTCAGAAGAAGGCCATGAATCAGGTTATTATCCAGATGGTAGCGCTACGTATTATCAAGCGCAAACACCAGCAAGCCCGACGCCGCCCTAGCGGCAGGGTATCGTAGACCAGATGCGTACGCTGCATATAGGTTCTAGCGCCAATGAACGCTTGAGGTCAGAGCGAGGACGATCGCAACCTGCAGGGACACGTTGTCGCGACGCTCGGTAGGACCCGATAGGAGCTAATGCGGAAATTTCTCCATCCATCTTTCGATACTTGCATTTTCGTTCGTTCTGAGAGTGCCATGCTCCAGGCCGCTCTAGTGGTCAATTCAGTTCGTTCTGCAAGATAATGTGTACGGTTCGCCTCAAGCTCCTTTGTTGTACATAGAACTGATCCGCACGCTACAGAGCAAAGAAAATTTGCGTCTGTTTTGTTTCTTGTTTTTGCGCCCCCATTTGCTGTTGCTTCATGGACAGTTACTACGGTTATGCTCTTACGCAATGCATAGGAACCGGCCAATACATTTTGGCTCAAGTCAAGGTACATCTTGCGCGATAGAAAAGCTGCTTAGTTCGCCTTCGCTCGCACGCTCTTGTGGTCCTTGCTAGTCTGTAAGCCGATCCAGGTCGATACTGCTGTTTACCGCTCCACTGCGGGGGATTGCACCCTCCAGAAAAACCCGAACTAACGGGTGTGCTTCGGCGCACCTTCATTCGAGTAGAGCCGCTACAGCTATAGGACACAATGAGCGATAGTGAGAGTTCAGAAGAAGGCCATGAATCAGGTTATTATCCAGATGGTAGCGCTACGTATTATCAAGCGCAAACACCAGCAAGCCCGGACGCCGCCCTAGCGGCAGGGTATCGTAGACCAGATGCGTACGCTGCATATAGGTTCTAGCGCCAATGAACGCTTGAGGTCAGAGCGAGGACGATCGCAACCTGCAGGGACACGTTGTCGCGACGCTCGGTAGGACCCGATAGGAGCTAATGCGGAATTTCTCCATCCATCTTTCGATACTTGCATTTTCGTTCGTTCTGAGAGTGCCATGCTCCAGGCCGCTCTAGTGGTCAATTCAGTTCGTTCTGCAAGATAATGTGTACGGTTCGCCTCAAGCTCCTTTGTTGTACATAGAACTGATCCGCACGCTACAGAGCAAAGAAAATTTGCGTCTGTTTTGTTTCTTGTTTTTGGCACCCCATTCGCTGTTGCTTCATGGATATAGTTACTACTGTTATGTTCTTACGCGATGCATATGAACCGGCCAATACATTTTGGCTCAAGGTACATCTTGCGATAGAAAAGCGGCTTAGCACTCTTGTGGTCCTTGCTAGTCTGTAAGCCGATCCAGGTCGATACTGCTGTTTACCGCTCCACTGCGGGGGATTCTCCCCTCAACCCCCCATCCCAACCCAACAACATCAATCAAACGCGCAGCATGTGTGTTACATGGTACTGTGCAAGCAATAAGCAAAAAGAGATCATCATGTAGATGAATGTCCAGAGGGACGTTATTAGATGCTATTAGCACGAGCATGTGTGTGGAGACCTGACCCAAGGACATATCATGAAAGAATGACATATCGTATACACATCACATCAACTCAATTTGTTTTTGCGCAGGTGAGCGAAATCTGTGTGCGCAGCTGAGTTTGAGGTACCAGGGACAGTTTGAAGAAGGATGTACAGTAATCGATGTGTGCGCAGGTGAGCGAATCCTGTGTGCGCAGGTGAGTTACTTGTATCTACAAATGCTGCCTGTACAGCTGGAGGGAATCTTGCGTGCGCAAGTGAGGCGCCATCCCCCGTGGTGTGCATACATGTGGCCTTGAATCTCGGCCAGTCTCTCCCCCCTCTGTTTCACACTGTGCTAGATTTTTGTTGACCTTGACCCTCCCGCTTTGTTCATAAAATGGCCGCGAATGCTCACAAAATATATTGTATATAGATTTGCATGGGTGGCTGCGCCCCCACTGCTGTGCATATCCGGGCGAGGTCTTGATGTCCTTCTAGTGGTACCTTTCAAAAGTATCCCGGAACCGGTGTTTCCAGATACATTGAGAGAACAAACACAATTTCCAGCTATTTCCAGTGTAGTTTATATATATATTGTTATGACTACTTTTTCGCTATGCATTTCACCCCCCTCCGCCTCCCTTTGTATTTTGTAAAACTAGTCCCAGTCATATCCTTACATGTTTGTAGTTTTTCCCGCTCAGTTTCTAGTTTGGAATGGTCACTGTTGCAGGTGCCGTCACGGTCTTTGGATGCGTTGTGGTCTCAGCTGTTTGTGCTAACACTCCTTCCGTGGAGACTCACGCCGCTCCCAACAGAAGACATTGCTTGCCATGATCCTCAGCCGTCCATGTTTGTGTTTTGGAGCCACGCAATACTACTACTGCGGCAACACAGGTTTATCGACAGTTTGCTGCTGATGGTGGTACAATGCACCATTCGCCTGCAGGACGGATAATTGAAGATGACTAGAAAAGTTGTATGGCAAATATTGTGCCTTTCGCATCCTTTTGCAATTTGTTTCACGCGTTTCAGGACAGCAGCAGTGCAGTGGCTGCTGCTGCCAGTCGTTGTTTGCGTCACATAACAGGCACGAGCCGAACTGAAGTCTACTGCAAATTGCATTTAGCATCCGGGTTGCGTCATCATCGCTAGATGAAGCCAGGATTCTCAAAACGATAGAAACCAGATCAAAAGGTAGTTCCTGGGTGTTTATAGAGTTATTCTTTAAAATGCTAGCTTTAATGTTTTAGGTTTGCAAAGGCGGAAACTAAGATCAACGGCAGTTACCTCCCATCAAACAATTCTTGCGAGGCATCTACATTTTCCAGACAGCTTCGTGCGTGCGTCAGATGTTTGACCATCGAAAAGGGTTGAACAACAAATTCTACTCAAGACTGAATTCCTCGGAAGCTGTTGGTGTTTGAGCTACTGTTTTTGGCATTTGCGGATTTGCGTACATGAGCACTTGAAACAGCAGAATGAGATCCTGGTTGCCGCACAACCACCTAGTGGGGATGTTCACAACGAAAGCGGTAGCAAGGTGAAGGAGAGATGGTCGTTGATTATCGGTTGAAGAAAGTAAGCTCGAATGGTGTAGTAGCAGGTAGTGCCAACTTTGGGTGCGGACCAAAACTGTGGCTGTGGCTATACATGTTTACAACGGTGAAAACAAAAGCAACCAGAGCAAAATGTGCACTACAGGAGTCGAACAACCGCTGGGTTTGTTGTTCTAAGGCGATCACGCAGCTCCGAAGAAGCTGAGGAGGACAGAAAGCCAGCAATTGCTGATTTTCCATTTGTTTATTTCAGCCTCTTCGAGTAGGGTAGTTTGAGAGGTCGAAGAGATCGATATTTTTTGTTACTGAAAACATGGCGGAGCAATCTCCCTGGTTTTGCGTGGATTAGACACCTGCACAAGGCCTGGGAACTTTTGCAGCGGTTGGGACAGGCGCAGCAATCGCAGCAACTGTTTTGACACACTTGCGTGACTGACTGACTAGGCAAAAAAAACAGAAGAAAACGATACAGTACTTTCAGGCCATACCTCCCTTTTGTCATTCAGTGTATGTCTTCTTCTTTTAGCACTTCTCTTGACTCGTGAGACTTGAAATGAATCGACTCTCAGGCCCAAATTGACTTCGAGCAGTTCATTTTTCCATTTGTGGCCGGAACCTCACGGTGTCCACTTGACCCCCGAATGAATACGTTGCATGTTGCTGAAGTGTCATGTGATTTGATACAGGCTGGCGTGTCCTGTTTGAACAGGTTTGCAAGGCAAGATGCTCCAAACATGGGCTCCCTGTAGAACACCTTTTTGTTTTGTACAGAACAGAATTCAGACACTTGTTCTGTGGTGAAAACCTTGGGTGTGCAACATGTTTATAAGTGTTTATATATAACAAGGCTGCAAACCTTGTTCGCAAGGCTGTGCTGCATTTGCCCAACAGAGAGGACGTGGCATTGAAGCGCTTGCAGCTTTGCCAGCGATACCTGGCGTTGAAGCCGCAGGCAGATGAGCTGCTTGCCGTTATCAGACGTGTTTCTATCCACAATGTATAGAAACACGTACATAGGATTGCTTGTGCAAGGCAATGTATATAAGGTAAGGCATATTGTTTTGCACATTAAGGAGTTTCAGTTTCATTTCATGGTGTTTTAACGATTCAACCTGCACAAACAATCTGCAACCCTGAGACACCTATCCAGCCTTGGGGAGGGTCTTTGGCGGTAATCCCAGTCGCATTACTGCCATGATGCCATTGGGTCTCTAGAATCTCGCGGTGAATGGTATGTGCTTTGTGATCAGGTTGGCTTAGTGCAAAGAATTTCGTGGACTTGGCATTCGAGGATCCTGTTTTGTCACGACTGCGGTCTTCCACTAAGCACGGTGTCTTGGTTCTTGATAGGGTGGCTGCAAGTACATTCACTGGGATGGGCTTGTCCTTTTACTCACATGCATGCAGCACGCCTTCATACTGTTCCACAGCCTTTGGGCCTAGCAACACGATGCATAGTCTTGTGTGTGGAAGTTGTTGGAAGCGGCCGAGCCCAAATCAAATAGTACACAAGAAAGCCTTCTTGTTCCCCACCTGTCAGGTGGGGGTTGTTAGATTTTATGTCAGCCCCATCTCCTCCTCCTCCTCCGCCTCCTCCTCCCTCTCCGCCTCCTCGTCCTCCTCCGCCGGACCTCAACCGCGACCATCCACGCCCAGTGTTCCCTGCCGGACCTCAACCACGACCATCCGCGCCCAGTGTTCCATCCGCGCCCGGTGTTCCCGGCCGGACCTCAACCACGACCATCCACGCCCAGTGCTCCCTGCCGGACCTCAACCACAAACACACAACCACAAACACAACCACAAGCTCACAACCACAAACACAACCACAAACACACAAATACAAACACATAACCACAAGCACACAGCCACAAACACAACCACAACCACAAACACAACAACAAACGCCACCACAAACATAACAGCAAACACACACCCACAAAGACACAACAATAGACACACACAACCACAAACACACGACCGCAAACACACAACCACAACAACACAACCACAAAGAGACAACCACAAACACAACCACAAACATAACAACAAACGCACAACCACAAACACACAACCACAAACACACAACCACAAACACACAACCACAACAACACAACCACAAAGACACAACCACACACACAACCACACACACAACCACAAACACACAACCACAAACACACAACCACAAGCACAACCAGAAACACACAATCACAAATACACAATCACAAGCACAATCACAACCACAACCACAACACACAACCACAAACACAATCACAAACACAACCACAGCACACAACCACAAACACAACCACACACACACAACCACAAACATAACAACAAACACACAACCACAAAGACACAACAATAAACACACAACCACAAACACAACCACAACACACAACCACAAACACAACCACAAACACACAACCACAACACAAACACAACCACAAGCACACAACCACAAACACACAACCACAAACACACAACCACAAACACGCAACCACAACAACACGACCACAAAGACACAACCTTAAACGTACAGCCACAAGCACAACCGCAAACACATCCACAGACACACAATCACAAACACACAGCCACAAACACACAATCAAAAACACAACCACAACCACAACACAGCACACAACCACAACCACAACACACAACCGCAGCACACAACCCGAGGACCCACAAGCAAAATCGAGAACTACAATACTCACGACCATGGCAACATGCTCCTCACTATGGCATCAAGTCAAATGATTGAAATGTCATGGTGGGGATCACTCGAAGTAAAGTAATTTATGGATGTTTGTAGTATTTTTGGGCAGGGATGTCCAAGGGAGACTGTGCATAGTCTATATACAAGCCACTAGTAAGTTTCCCTAAAAATCTAGGAACCGACATTAGTCCTTAAGCTATCCTGCGTCCTGCTAGGAGCGAACTTATTCTAGTGGCTTACTCCCTTAGTTCTGTAGGTGCCTTAATTAAGGAAGGGCGAGCGAAAAAAGAAGGTAGGAACAAAAGGCATTGCTACTAGGAGCAAGGACGCTACTAGTAGCTCCTGGCCTTACTACTAGTAACAAGAAACTACTAGATTGGAGGCCTTTGCTCACTACTTGTGGATGCGATGTGAATTTGCAAAGTGTGGCGTCGTTGGGTGCAAAGAAAGCTCTAAACCTCGAAGCCGAGAGTTTGGAGGTAGCGGGCCATGCAAGGGTCTCAGGAAGCTGAGTGCAGCTTTTAGCGGTGCAAAGGCAACATGAAGGCGCTGAGGTCCCCTTGCCATTCCTGCAACAACTAATAACAAGTGCAACAGTGCGTCGCTACTAAATTTTTCTTGTTAGTTTAGTAGCGATGCACTTGTTACTAGTAAATCCTCCACCCAGCTGCCAGCTCCTCGGAATTCCAACTCGTCATCGAGCATCGCAGAAGGGTTAACCTCATCACATCACCCAGGGTGCAACTGCAGCTCGATCTTCGAGCAAAGGGTGAACGTGTTCGCGAGGTTTCGCACAGGTAGCTCCACGCAACAGGATGGCGTGCTTGTATATTTTTGTAATACAGTAGTTGGCTGGTAGTTGGTTCGGCTTACAATCGCAGCCGTGTTTGTCTTGCTTGTTGGTCGTTGGCCTGGACGGCACTGTTTGTTCTTCGAGAGACAAGATCCAACTTGAGGGACAAGCATAATTGATCAGGTAGCAACGAGGGCATATTGGAGCAACGCAGTGGAAAATGATGGAAAATGCTTTCACACGCCAGCCAACCAAGCCTTTGCTTTGGTTTACCACTTGCTGCCTGTCAGGCAGGTCTCAACTGGATAACGCCAGGAAGTCGATCAACATGTGGTTTCTTGATTGGGAGACTTTGGTTCAAAAGAGTATTTTCATCTCGTTGGCATTAAACCACCTGGGCCAGGACTTCGTGCCTCCTGGTGCGCCACCGAGGACACACTGAGTTGAGCGGTGGGCAGTACATGGAAGTACACCAAGGCAGCGTCCAGGACACGACAGCCCTGTCATACCTGTGTCCAGTCCCAATCGCAAAGTTCACAATGTTGACAAACTTATATATCAACAAGCATATAACTGACTCCCTGAATGTTGCACCCTTTATATAAGACGTGTCTTGCATTCGCGTTTCTTCAGAAGGAAAATGGGTAGCAAAAGGGAGCCCTCTACGAGGAACAAAGCCTGGTGTTGGGGAAGCTGATCAAAGTTTGGAGCCTCACGTTTCCAGTGGGAAGAGAAACTTAAGTCTGGACATTTGGGTCTATTTATGAATGTGTTCACTTTTTGACGGTTGGTTGGTCTGGGGGCAATTCTTAGTTCTGAGAGCTTCGAGTTTGTCACAAAGATTACAATGATCACTGCCATTTTGGCGCAAGCTTCCCACTTCCAATTTTATTCGACTTGTGCAGTTTCGGCTCTAACCATATGAAGCCCACAAGGCAGCTCTCCGTTGTGACGCAGCCGCTCGACCTCACAAACATGATCCCTTGGTGGGTCAGATGGTAGTCGATGGCATGAAGCTGAGCTCTGCACCAACTCAAGAGAGCAGTTGTTCCCCGCTGTTGGACTTCGGCGTGGCACGGGGTGGGGCGATCCGTTGGGTTCCATGTACTTGACACGCCCATTCTCGGTGCCACCCTGATTTGCAAGAGGCTTTTTCTCATGGCAAGCAACCATCCAGATCATGTTCTGTCATGCCGTGCTGCGGCCTTCCTCTACTGGCAAGGGTGGGCCACAGGTCAGGGTCGGAAAAGATGCTCGCTCAGATTCATTGAGACGGCTCTTGGACAGCCGCTGTTGCGCGCACCAAGCGTTGGACACCGTTCACCAAAGGCCTGGGAATCAGTTTAGCCAAAGAGGGCGACGCTGGCAGGCTCACTTTGGGCCCTGGTCTCGAAGAAAGTAGGTTGGGTCCATGATGGCAAGCTTTCCAGATTTTACAGTGTTGCGATTGCGATTGGGCAGCAGAGTGCGCAGGGGCTGGGAGGCTGATGAGAGAAACGCGCGAATTCCAATTCACCGTGGATGGAGTGCATGTGATCAGTGATCACCTGAAAGGATCCTATAATCTCAAGCCTGCCATGTCCATCACGGTGGGGCATTCTGTCAGGCTAGTTGCGGCCGGTTACAACTACAGCAGGTGGGGTGCGTTTTCATACCATCCGTCTAGGTTTTCGGTGATTCTGCTTTGAATTGCGCTCCGAGCCTGCTGACGCGATTGATTCTGCTTTTGCAGCATTTCTTCTACTGACAAGGCTCTGAAGCTGCGCTGCTATCGTTGTGTGCCCAATAGCTTCGGTTAGCCAGATGTCTAACTATTAGGTTGTATAGACTATTTGGTAAGAAAACAGACTAAATAGTTTAAACATGTTTTGACTAATAGGTTTATAGCTCTTTCTGACTACTAGTTTGTTTAATGGAACAACGTGAAAAGTACACCTAGTAAGCGCATAAAAAGTTTTGGCAAAACAAATGTCCAGCAACAATGTAACAACATTTTTGTTCTTGTACAATTGTTTGGCTACTATTCTCTGTTCTGAAAATGATTCTTCTAGTCTACAGAAGGAAAACTGAAGCCCATGCCAAAGTGAGCCTGTGTAGATAGAAGGTGAGTCTAATGTCAAAGTGAATCTTGAACGATTGTCTTCCCAAATGGATCATCCTTTGCCATGGCTGCAGACAAAGGGCTCTGAGGCAAAAACCTAGAAGTCAGTCGAGCTGGTGGAGGGGACAAAAAACTTTCAGGTTCAAAGGCTGGCTTCAAGCCAGGCATTGAACCTTGTAGACATTTGAAAGGTTCATAGTGACGAAATGCGACACACATTGTGGCATTGTCATGTGACATTGGAAAGAACCATGTGCTGGAAGCAGTGCTGAAAATTAACGCACATGAACATCTTCCAAAAGTCCAAAAGTGAACATATGCAAAAAGAAACCTTGCATTTGCACAGTGCCAATGTGTTTGTCACATTCCTTTTTTCAATCACCAAAGAAGGTGTTGGAATATCAAGTGATCCTTAAAACTCAAATGAAACTCTCATTAAACATCGCAATGTGAATCTTCCAAGTGAATCTGGATTTAATTCTTTACCTCCATAGACTTTGCGCATTTTTGGTGAATGCTTTATCTCAACCTTTTTTGGAACCTTCCTTCCAAGACAAAAGCCTGGGCTTTCCAAACCCAGGGAGTAAATCAATAGATTGTTCATCAAAAGCTGTTGCAAGTCTAAGAAAACCACCTGAAAGAAAGATGAAACTGCACATAAATGCAACAAAAATGTTACAAAGCAAATACAAAAATGCAAAATTCAGAATGAAAATCATCAAAACATACCTAAAATCAGTGAACTGTAGTGTAGGTTTGGTGTAAGTTTGATGTAAACTTACACTGAAACTTACACTCCATAGTGTAAGTTTAGTGTAAGTTTGGCGCAAACTTACATCAAACTTACACATCAACAGTGTAACTTTACACAAAAGTTACATTCCTGAGTGTAAGTCAAACTTACACTTCACAGTGTAAGTTTACACTTCTGTGTGTAACTTTGATGTAAACTTACACTCCAGGTGTGTAAGTTTCAGTGTAAGTTTGCACCAAACCTACACTAAACTTACACTATGGAGTGTAAGTACTTACACCAAACTTACACTCCAGTTCATTGATTTTAGGTGTGTTTTGATGACTATCATTGTGAATTTTGTATTTTTTGTATTTGATTTGTAACATTTTTGTTGCGTTTATGTGCAGTTTCACCGTTCTTTGACTTATCTGCACTCTTCCAGTCAACTCTCTTGCAAGACTTGGAGGGCCCCAACACAGCCAACAAATCTTTCGCGGGCTGTGTCTTCAAGAAGTTGACAAAGACTGCTTGCAGCTCTCGGACCCCAACATTGGGATCAGCCACCAGTCTTTGCTGAGACACCTTGGGCCACAACACACTGGGTCAAACACATTGGAGGTGTGAAGGTCTTGCGCACATGTTTGAACTTGCCTTTTCCGAAGTGAACAGCATCATTGCTGATGAACTACAGTGGTTCATTTACTATGAATCTTTTTGGGTGTGATT
>CAXIVM010002691.1:0-15000 GCA_964035705.1 Porites rus | reverse complement strand
GCACCAAAGCATTGACATACAAAACCTTCCACTTGCCCATTTTACGCCCCCAAAAAATGCCCTATACAACCGCGGTACAGCATTATAAAGTTGGGACTTGTTGGCGGCCTGATTACCGGAGCGGTCGGTCTTAGCATATCTTTGCACAAACTTCGGATCTTCCTCAAAGACTCAGTTGTGACTTGTGACCGTTCATGTTTTTAAAGCTAAGGCTTGAGTATTCAGCAGTTGATGGGCGGCCAAAGTGCAGCAGCTTCTGAGTCTTGCCGACACCATTCAGCTCCATTCCCGCAATCTAAGCTGGATAGAAGTTTGGTGGTCTTGACTGTCGGACTGCATCTAAACACAAATCCCACACCCAAACCATCCATGCGACTGGCCTTATTTACCTACAGCGAGGTGGTTGAAAAGTGGTCAATGTCGGCATTTTTCGATACATGGATGGTCTGGTATGGATGGCTTGTGTTGAACAAGAAAACCTCTTGGTTTGGACAACAATGTCAGCTCAAGGTCAAGCAACTGTTACTTTTTGTTGTATCAGGTTATTGGAGAGTTTGAACATCTTGATCATAGCCAAGTTCTTGGTGTTCACCGTTTTATCCGAATCACATGTTGTGAATGTTTCTCATTGATAGTTGCCTGGAAATTCATCAACCTAAAGACCTAAGCTGGCCAGAAGCTCATAGTTTCAGCCTTTGTTGGATTGCAGCCGCCAGTGTTCTTTCAAATTGGTTGTTTCTGCAAATGGATCGATCGATAGGCGCAAAGCTGCGGGATCTATGATCTGTGAATTCTTCCTTGAGCGGCAGTTGCGGGATGTTGCAGGCACGAAGAGACCAACACATTGGAAGAAACAATTTGAATTTGTTTGGACCTGGAACCGTTCAATTCATCATATGGATGATTGAAAGGTCTGCTTCATGTTGGTTCTTACACTGGTGTTCAACCTTCCAAAACCAACAAGTGAGGTGACAAAGGGCAAAAATGAACAAATCTGGAAAATATAAAGGGTCTGGAATGTACCAAACCAAAAAAAAAAACACAGGAACCTCTCTGGTGCTAGATACTGCGAAGTGTTTTCCAAGCTTAAATGGTACAACATCGAAACCGTTATTAACGTAAACAAGTACTGCAAACTGTCATGAACCATCTTTTGGTTCCTCCAGGTTCACTGTGACATGCCTCCGACTGGGACAGGTCGGAGGGGTTGGGGACGACCTCGCTGAGCACGGTTGACGTCCGAAGCCACTGTTGACCAAGATTGAATTGGCCCCCTCCTGACTGATAGAAAAGCTCCACCAACATGACTTGGGATAGTGAAAACCACGGTATTTACAATGTTTGGTGTTTCTAGCTGGTGTAACATTTCTGCTGCCGCAGTAGTTTTCGACATTTCACGGCATCATTTCGGGTGGGTGAAAACGACCTTCTCAGAAGATGGACCGGAGCCTTACGGATGTGCCTTGCTCATGTCTAAGCCCAAATCAAGAAACCCAATGAGGCCTGTTGTCTGAATAAGGGTCCATGTCCTCCGTGTTGTTTCCACCCTTTCAAGCAGGTGCCTTGCCAACCCGCAAATATACACATACATTAAAAGAGAAAGATCGTAACAAATTCTTATGTTGGGATGGTTCTTGGGGGTCCGAGACCCTTTCGCCCTCACTTGAGTTCATTTGAGATCTCAGCAAGGCGCTTGAGATCAACTCTCTTCAGTTCAGTTCCCATTCCATCCGACTCCAATTCGCACCTGCAGATCCCCCAGTGCCCGGGACATGGACAGCCCAGGGATGTCTTGACCTGCAAGGCTGGTGAGGCCCTGCTTGGTAAATCTGCCGACCCCAGTCTGGAACGATGAGCGTGAGCGGAGCGGGGCCGGCGTGTTCCTGAGAGGGACTTCGGCGAGCGATGGACAATGTCGTAATACTCGTCACGTTACCAAAAAGCTGCCCGAGAAATCACAAACGGTTAAATTCGATCTATAGGGTCGCCGCTGACCTGCCAAGTCTTTTTCGCGGGAAATGCGTTGCCCTGGATTTAATTTGACCTGGGGTTGGACTCCCCCTGACTTTGGATTCAGGTAGGGCACGCCAATAGGCCTATCAAAGGGACTATAATATCACTGTATTAGTAGCATGGGACGCCTCAAGAAAACAATGAAAGCCCTCACGACCCAGAGTACACCTTTTTAAAAAGGTTCATGAATGTGCGACCATTTCAACCATCATTAACCCTTTCAATACACACACATTTTTCTTATTGGTTCGTGCATTCTACATGGCATTGAAACATTTCAATAACAGCTATTGGTTTAGACATCCATGTCAATGAAGGCTGCTTCAATAAGGATCACAGTCTGTTTCAAAAAGGGTGTTGTTGGTTTGTGACATTCACATCATGACGCTGTTTCACATCACGACGCAGCTAGAGAGCATGTATAGAGCCCAGAATGTCACAACCCTCAGTGCCTGAGTGGCCTCTCGCCCTGGTCAAGACCCAGAAAGGTGAGAACGCCGCCCTGTTTCAAGACTGAATCCCCAACCTGCCCATGTTTCTTGAGATACTCTGCCTGATCTGGCATGTGACCAACCAAATGGTGCTTAGGAACTGTGCTCCGCTGAAGCCACCCACTCTGAGTCTGCGCGGTGATCTTGAAGAGCCTTGTGTAGCGCAACGATTTGCGATCTGTATGGTGTTGGAACATGTTGGAACAGCTTCCAGGTGTCGTCATCCATCTGGAGGCCAGGGCCATCAACGGATCATCGAGGTGATGTAGCATTGGACGTCTGTGTTGGCTGTACTCATCACCATCCGAACTCTTTGGTGATCCCCAGCAACACTGCGACAAATATACGTTACACTCCCGAGTCAACTCACATAGACCCTGGCGTCCTGGTCCCATGGAAGACGATTTTCCTCTACCAACCAGGGGTTTTCAGGTTCCATGGGATCGTCGACCTCAGGGTGTATCTAATATGCCTTTTCTTTCTGGCCAGTGAGCTCTCGGAAGTGATCCTACTTGCTCTTTGGCTGACAAAACGTTGGCCATGCGCAAGCTCCGACCTGATTCAATCTGATGAAATGGTCCCTTGCTCCTTGTAGTGCTGTAGAACCTTCTTGTACAAGGCAACAAGATCCTGCTCATGTGACATGTGTGCCGCCCAGACCCTCAGGCTTCAAAACCAAATCATACATTATACATGGGCACTGCATGACTGGCCACTCCTTCCTCCAGGTTGTGCAGGGTGTCATGGTGGAATGAGTGGCCATTGAACCCAGGGATCATTTTGACCCTGTAGTCATTACGACGCAAAGAACCTTTGTCTGCATCGCAGCTGAAGCACATCTTGGTGTGGGAGTAACCAGCAAGCTTGAATTCATGTTGCAAAGATTCACCATCTGCAGATACTTGTAATAGCCAAGCCTTGGTGTGGGATGTCTGGAGAGGCATCCCAATTAGCTTTTGCCGTAGGGTCGGAATTCACAGATCTTGTGACGTGAGAAATGCTTGCTGGTATTTGCAGCCAATGACACAAAGAAGCGGGGTGTAAATTGACCACCCGGTTTTACTGTGAGAACGCAAGGACTCTCTTCACCAACAAACTCTCTTCCCCAATGTGTATGCAACACACAAACGGCGTGTACGCTCAAACATGCTTTGCATTTTGAAGATCCTTCCCAAAGCACACCCTACTGAAAAGATTCAATAAAGTTATTGATGTTATATAAATGCAATGATTGAAACAAGGTTCTTATTGAAACAAGACAATGACAATAACCTTATGGGTTTCTTCCAATGATGTTACAATTTTATTGGTTTGTTTCAATAACTTTTCCAGTACATCTCAATAAGCATGTGTTTGTTTATTTGCTTCAACAACTAGTTCAACAAAATAACGCAATATTTACCAAAGATCTCCACAGGCTGTTTCAATAACCCCTGGTTAGTTGCAGCAACTTCTGAATGTCAATGCCAGTGGTTTCATCGTTTGATGTCTGGCAGCTGGCAGCTGGTCACCCGCTTCGTCTCCCACGTCTCGTCCCGTTCCGCCTCGGAGGAAGACGCGCCGCGCATCGATCCCGGACACCCACATCGTCCGCACCTGCCGCGGCGTCCGTCGGACCGTGCGTGGGGCGGAAGCAAAACAGCTGGCCGTGCCTGGTTGGTGGCTTCAACGCAAGACCGATGAGGACCTGTGGGCGTCCATCTTTCAAAGTATAAGGGTTCAACTTAGTTGAAACATAGAGGTCAATGGATTGAAACATCCCAGGCTTTAATCACGCAAAAACATCTCCGAAACCACACCCGTCCCACGGTCCTGCGAGTGTCCCTGTTCTGTTCGTCTCAATGTCCACTTCCATTACACGTAAATAGAACGGACATCTTGACAAAAGAAGTCACCTGCACATGGCGCAAAGGCTGGGGGTGTATGGCTCCTCAGGCGAATCATTCAATGCTTCTGAACCAAGGTACTCAGGTGTTTCCAGCGAATTGTTTGTCCGGTTGGTGCAACATATCACTCGATGACATGCTGTGAACAATGCCGGTCTCATGACATCGTAGAACACCAACGGAGGTGACATACTCTGCAGGCCACCCAGTTCACAAAAACACAGGCAACGTATACGTATCCTATGGATCCACATACCTTCTGAGAAGGTGATTGGAGACTATTTATGTAGGCTTGGAGGGTCCAAGTACCTTCTGGATCCACTGGGGTATACTTCCACCAAAATATGTTTTTGTTTTTGTTGGTTCGTGAACACTGTGAAGTCCGAACACCGAACAGGCGGTCTCAGACCACAAACAGCTTGAAAGTCAAAAACAAAACAAAGTTCAGGGTTACAAAGTTCAGGGTTTAATAACTACCTAGGCAAGAGCAAACTGTTTCATGTCCAGTTTGCAATTGCCTTAGGTGATTGAACACACGAATTCTTCCACAGCTCCATCCTCCGCACGATGTGACTTCCGCAACCTCCAACTTCGGCGAGGTTGCGTTCCGGATGTTCGGCCTCACCACCCGCCGCGGTGACACGACCTCAGCCGGAGTTGTTACCAGGCCCCATGAAACAACCCCACATGATTGGGTGACTTTGGTGGTTCATGCATATACAAAAGTCATCAACAATATCAATATATAATATATATATATATATATATTAATGATTTAATGTTTTGACAGAGAGAGAGAGAGAGAGAGCGAGATATACCTACAGGGACCATGATGGATACAGGGAGCATCTGTTGGGACAGCCCACAAGTGTGGGGAAACTCTTCCAGTCCAATATTATAAGGATGGTCTGGGGATGTTCAGTGAAGATCCCACCATCCAATCTTATTGACATTTCGTGAAGCCTTAGGTGGTGGGGGCAGCTGTTAGGCTGTTGCTCGACGCTGGAGTTGACGCACGGACGTGGATCTTGGACCCAATAAATGTAGAGTCGGGCGAGTCGGGCAGAGTGTTTTCCTGAACATGGGCATCTTTGGAGGCTTGCCTTCACAAAATGACTTAATTCTAATGTGGAAACCAGATCCACATACGAATTCCAAACAATGAAGAAGCGTTCTGCGTGGGCCAAGTTGCTATAAAACTTGGTCTGTGAAAAGGTCCCAGCACACTGCACAGGGCAAGCAATTTGGACACCGACATGATCCCCCAAAACAGGCGCATTCCACCCTACTACAGGTCATTCCGATCTTACTTTTCTGGAGTTGGTCATACAAGAACACTACATAATACTACTCAACTCAATGAGGTCACGGAGCAGGTTTGGACCAGACGTGGATGGATCTCCGTTGAAGACCCAAGGACCACGGACTGGGAGTTCGCAGGGTTGGAGGGCTGGAGCCATCTGGAAACTAAGTCCACGGCAATGACCAAACTCATCCAAACTCTACTAGAAGTCCTGGAGAAATAAAGTGCTTCAGCCACTGGAAGTTACATCCTTTATCCCCATGATTTCATCATACATCCATATCAAAAAATCCGTTGTCCCGAGGGGGTCTGCTAGTAGCCGGCTAGTTTGGCTCTGCGCCTTACTAGGCCGGGCTACGTGCGCCAGCTGGGTGCCCCAAACGCTCAGCCTCGTCATCCACATCGTGGTCGTTGGTCGCAAAGAGCACCTGGCCATTGAGGTCGCGATCGCTTCCGCGCACCGGTCTCAAGGGTCGGGTCGGAAGTGGACCTGGGCTCCGTGTGATCTGGGCTCCGTATCCCACGTGTGGAAGCAACAAAGCTGCTATATGGTGATATATTTTTGTTAAAAACGATGCTCAGATTTGCCAGGTTTTAGTTGCTTCAAGGTAGATCACTCCATATGAAGGGTTTTACCGAGCAGCACACACTTGATGAGTGGCCTTCAAGAAGAATAGGATAATATGAAAAGCTGGTTCTTCTCATGGGTGCTTTGCCAGGTCTGGGGAGCACCTGACAGGGAAAATGCCACCGCAAAATGCCAAGCTCTGGCCATGCCTTCCATGTGCTGGACTAAACATGTCCAGGATAGGGGTCAACTAAGGGCTCAATACTAAGTGGAAAGTCCTGTTAGCGTTTCCTCAACCTTCAGTGCGGCTCTGCACCCTTGGTCATGTCGGTCATGTGGTGCTGCATTCTGACATGCCGACAAAACTCCCTGCATACCTTGCCGACCTGTAAGTAAGTGTGCCTTGTTACATCCTAGCACCAGGCACTCGTCTGTACACTGCTCTGTTACGTTTTTTTGGGGCCATTGCGGTTCCACTGATTTCACGGGACTTCGATATTGCTGTGAAGCCATGAAGATATGTTATAAACCCTGCACCTTCCAGTCGTACCTCCTCAGGTTCGGTATGACTGGACCCCACCGAAACGAAGGTACGACTGGAGGCCGACCGAGACCGTCCGCAGGTTCGTGTGTGGAACGTGCCGTGGGTCGGTCGTGCCGTGGGTCGGTCGTGCCCGGTCTCCTGGTGGTTTTCACCCACAGGCAGGAGGCTGTACTCGTCGATACTCTGCTGGAGGCTGCTGCAACAGGCTGATGCTCTAGCCGTCTCCTGTCATGCCCTGTATCATCCAGTTCGACTGTCAGACTTGTTTCATCCATCACCTCTGACCACTTGCCTGTCCTGAGATTTCATCTTAAGGGTGCAGCCCTTTGAGTAGTTTGTTTCTATTTATAAATAGTTGCAATAAATCCCTTATAATATCGTCTAACTTACAGTAACTTACAAGCCATTATAAGCACACGGGCCGGGTACATCTAAGGACGACAACGGCTTGATGATCTGGCTCGGTTCATAAGGGGCGAAACCAAATCACTCAAGCAAAAAAAACACTAGATAGCACTGGAAGCTGTTTGAGGGGTCAAAAAGCAGCTTCTCTTGGCACTCCCAGCATGAGCAGGTTTCCAGGAGTGGTGCTACCGGTTGAACAGCCCGTGGAATTCTTTGACCCCCACTTCGCAAAAACAAACATCTTCATTCCCACCCTCCTGTGGCACCCCCTCAAACCATCTGGGATCTCTGCGCATGCATCCCAATTCCGGAGTCTCCGGGCCCCGCGAGTCTCGTCTCAGCACCTGCTGGTCGTTGCAAATGATCATCCGGGAATCTCCCACGTAGGCGCACACCACGGTCCCAGCCTGGGGCGAACCGGTGTGAAGGAACTGTCGGAATCGACGTTGAGAAGTTGAGAGCTTTATTAAGTGTTGCTTCCAATCTTCCAGCACCACCCAGGATATCAGTAAGAGAAATGTATAGTGGGTCCATGCAAAAAAGTCCTTTCAACAAGGACTCCAGTTGATGCAGGACCTTCTCCATCAACCGGGTCCTTGTGTCTGAACACTGGTGTATCTGAACACCAGAATTGCTATGCACCTATAGATTGGGTATATCCTGATTACTACCAGTAACAGTATGATAATGGTAAGTAAAGGCCTTTCTCTAAAGTAGTATACAGTATATATATATATATATATATAAAGTAGTGACAATTGATGAGGATTGCTTGGGGACAAACCCTAGACAAACCTATAGGACCTATAAACATCCTTCGCGCCGCCGCACGAGTCCGGCGACCCTTCGACAAACACTCCATCAAACATCATCAAATGCCGATTCGGGGATTTGATGATCATCAAACAACACCCAAACACTCCACGTCACTGGACTTTGCATGGCATAGTTACCGAGTTACAAATGAGTGGGGCGGTTGTATTGACCCAGGGTCTAGACCCTGGGGTGGCATCTATTCCAGTCGCGTGGATGGTCTGCTCCAGTCACAGTTGGACATGTGCGGTTTCAATGATGTTGACTCTTTTGATTCCCCAGCTTGTCCAAGCGCACACCCCAGCCCTCATGATCATGGTGTAAGCTGACTGACATGGACACTTCTTCGGAACGCTTCATGTATTCCTATTCCACTCCCTGGGGGGTCCGTACCCCAAGCTTCACCTTGTATTTGTTTATTTTTTCCAGCTGGCCTGAGCATCGATCATGGCCAAAGTAGCTGTGGTACCTGCGGTTCAGGTGCATGTGCTGCATGCTTTTCTTTCTCTACTACCAGTTGGCTGGTTTGGGCTTTGCACGTCAACCCCCGCGGGAGCAGGTTGGTGTACATCTATATATGCATGCTGGTCACTTCCCTTGCTTTTGGTGGCAGGTGAACAAATAAGCCAGTTTTGATGGCTACACAGTCACTGATGACAGCGCGGCACAGGTTTTCAGCCCGTGTTGATGCGTTTGTTTTGTTAATTGTTGGGTCGAAACCTTATGCCTTTGGTACGTTCTATTTTTCTGGGCGCTTGTTTGACACATCAGGTTGGATTTATCAATCTAGGGGGGTCTGATTAGTCCTGTATCGCCTCAACCATCTCGGTCTTTACAGTGCGCATTTACGACTCGACCATCTCACATACCGAAACCATCCATTTGTGGAATAGTTACTGTACCTACATCAGACTACTCCAGTCCGATGGAACGTTTTGTTTGGGATAGAAAACATCCCACCACCTACACCAGAATGCACCAAATATATAGGTTTTGCCCAAATTGGATTGGCCGAAGGAACCTGGAAAATACATACAACAAATGTCCCGGGGTTAGGGGATCTTCCCGGAAAAATAGAAACAACACTGGATCAGCCAAGGGTTAGAGTTATCGCTGAAAGTTGCTGTGATTCACCGCTGTCCCGTTATTCACCGCGGTCCCGTGATTCACTGGAGACGACGAACAGTCACACGACTCAGCGGTCTCAAGCGCGTCCTCAACGGTCCAGGCCAATGGAGGACAGTCCGTTTGTTGGCCGGAGACGAAAGAACAAAAACCGAAGACGCGACGCGTCGGTCTTGTCGGTCTTTGACCTTTGCACATTGGGTCATGGCACCGGAGGCACCTGAAGCACCCGGAGCCCGTTTCACTCACTCAGCCAGGTAGGTTGAAGGTGTCTGGTTAGTTTGTTCAATTATAATTTTGCGTTGGAAAACACAGCCATAGGCGCCCATCAAACATCATCAAACACCTTACGCATCATTGGGATACTTCAAAGTGTTGCGCGGGAGTGTGCGGCTAATTCGCTGCTATATACAGTACATTCATGCCTCCCAAAGTCCTCGAAGCGCATTTCGACTGCGCAGGCTCGCAAATTCTGGTGGGCCGCGATGGGTGCTTGTCGTGACCGCGCTCTCTATAGTTGTGGTGCCGTGTGCATTTTCGGACATTGGGGTCACTTCTCCAAAGCAGGGCTTGCCACGTCCTCTTAGACATGTCATCTGACACATGTCAGACATCAATCATCAACCACACGAAAAGGGCCCCCATCTGGCATGAGCATTAAGCCATGCATCAAACTAGTCAACCCAATCTCGGTAAATACCTGGAGCTCGGCTGTGAACAACGAGCTCAATGACCACATGAGTCCATGGCACCATGTGACCCTGAATCGGGCACTCATACTCACACACCATGCAGGTTAGTTCAAATTTTAGACAGAACATAAATTCAGTTGCCAAAATTAAATAGAGCCTCGAGCTGGGATGAGCTCGGAAGCCGCTTCCATTGTTCCAACTTGTCTGAGTCATTGATGTCCTTGTAGGCCGCCAGAACGAAGGCATAGTCCATTTGCAGTGGTGAGATCATCCTCACCTGTGCAAACAGACTGTCATCACCAGCACGGACTTTGGCGACGCTTGAGCTCGAGCAGAATCATCAGTCTCCTTCATGGTCTGTCGATGCGAAACCCACGTATCACTTGTGAGCTATATGTCAAAGGCTAGTGCATTCCATTGAACTAAGCTCCTGCCGCCGGCTGACACACGTCATATCAGGCAAAAGCGCCTCAAGATGGGGAATGGCGTGCTCCTCCTGCAGCCAAGAATGACAGGTGACATGAGATGATGGATTGGCAAGCTCAGGAACTCACATGGAATCCTCGTCAGCTGTCATTGGGCCCCATGCAGCGTGTGATGAGGTGGCCCAAAGTTATCTGAATGTGGCAATGGTACAAGTTCGAAAAGTTCAAGCAAGACTGAGTCGTAGCTGCAGACAGTTGCCCGCACACCGACATGCAGTTCACCGACACAGATTATTAGATGAATTGCAGCACCAGCCTTGCGACAATGGGACGCGTGATCTTCGGATCAGTGGGGCAACCCAGGCACATGCCAATGGACAAGCAGGGTGTGCATGTAATCAAACTGAAGCATGCCATTCACTTTGATTCCATACACAGGGCTGGTTGAGCCATCGCCCAGAATCCCTTCAGGATTAGTACGACCAGCCAAGTTTCTTTTCTAAGTCTTCGAAAGCAGCCTTAGAGACTGCACCACTCGATGCGTGCAAACGGCGAATCTTGGCCAAAATGGTCTGATCCCCAGCACGAATCCAAGATCTTTTGTCACAACTTGTACTTGGCACCAATGAATGGTCTCCATACAGGTGCAAGCTGGAACCTTCGCTGACAATGTTCAAACATAAAGGGCAAAGCAATACGCCGCTCGCACCCCGGAAGTTAAAGACTTCCTTCAGCGCGACTTCGTCTGCCAAAAAATAATGGGAACCACTAAGATGATTGCAAGGCGTGCACGGCAAGTCAAGTCTAGCAATTGTGTCTCTCACTCTCACACGCACATTCACTCTCACACGCACATTCACTCTCACACTCACTCTCTCAGTCTCACCTCTCACTCACACTCACAGTCACACTCACTCACTCACTCACTCACACTCACAGTCCCACTCACACCTCACTCACTCTCTCACTCACACTCACAGTCCCACTCACTCACTCACTCACTCACTCACTCACTCTCTCCACTCACTCACTCTCTCACTCACACTCTCACTCACACTCCCAGTCACACTCACTCACTCACTCACTCACTCACTCACTCACTCACTCTCTCACTCACTCACTCTCTCACTCACACTCACAGTCACACTCACAGTCACACTCACTCACTCACTCACTCACGCACTCACTCACCCACCCACTCACTCACTCACTCACCCACTCACTCACTCACTCACGCACTCACTCACCCACCCACTCACTCACTCACTCACTCACTCACTCACCCACTCACTCACTCACTCACTCACTCACTCACTCACTCACTCACTCACTCACTCACTCACGCACCACCGCCGCCACCACCACCACGATCTCCACCTTCATCACCACCATCACCTCTCTGGACCGAAAATGCGTCTAGATCTCTAGACTTTCTGCTGTTACACCTCTAGACCTCACACACACTTCGACATTGGTTTTCAGTTAACTCAATTTCCACGATGAGAAGAATGGCGGTGGAACGGTACGGTGAAAGGTCCAAGAAACTGTAGGTGTTTGAACAAAGGCTGTTTCGCTTGACTGCAGTGCTCAGCGGTGGTGAACGAACGGCGCAACTCAGCTGCAAAACCGAGGTTTGGCGGTGGAAACATGAAGAACCATGAAACAAACCGTGGAGAAGTAGGGTGACAGCTTGTGAAGAACTCAGCGGGTACACACCGAGACGTCTCTCAGTGCTTCCCTCCCAGCGACTTAGCTTCGTTGGACAAGGTTCCGTCGCTGGAGGCCCTTGCCCCCTGCGGCACCACTTGATTGCAAAAAACCCTTCGAGACAGGGCTTGACACACACACGGTGCCGCTTGGCGGCGCTCGTGTGAGAAACCTGAATAGATACCTAAAAAGCCTTTGAAACGAAAGAAAGAAAGACAGAAAGAGCAGCGCTAAGAGGGCAAGAGAGAAAGATAGGTGTAGAAAAAAGAAAAGTGAATACTTAGCCCTTGACTGGGGTAGGGAAACGAGCCTCAAGAGCCACCTAAAAAGCCTGAGAGAAAGCCCAACAAACGACGGAAAGCGCAAGAAAGAAAAGGGGGGCAGGGAGGGGGTGTATGTCCATGTGTGTGTGTGTGTGTGTTTGAATACCTAGCACTCTAGGATTACTGACTACTTAGCCGAGACGAATTACAGTGCAATAGTTAGGGAGCGGGACTTTAGTCTTAAACCCCCCGGGTAGAGTAGACTAGAAAAGGGACAACAGAGGGAAAGGCACCGACACACAAGTGTGTCGAGTACCATTTCCCTCTGTTACCCTAATTAGGTAGGGAGTAGACGCAGTGGGGGGGGTCGGGAGACCTGCCTCAAGTGGGGGGGAAAAAGCCGTTTTTAAGCCCGGCGGCCTGGCAAATTCGTTTTAGAGCCCGACGGCTGTATGAGCAGTGAATTCAGGGTAGAGAAAGATCGATGAGGAAAAGTCAATGAAAGGAAGATGATTCAGTGGCTCAATTTCCGGTATGTAAACAGCGCCTCCTTGCGGAGGATCACACCCAGCACCCATGTGGGACGGCTGAGCGGCTCACACTTCGACATTGGTTTTCAGTTAACTCAATTTCCCACGATGAGAAGAATGGCGGTGGAACGGTACGGTGAAGGTCCAAGAAACTGTAGGTGTTTGAACAAAGGCTGTTTCGCTTGACTGCAGTGCTCAGCGGTGGTGAACGAACGGCGCAACTCAGCTGCAAAACCGAGGTTTGGGGGTGGAAACATGAAGAACCATGAAACAAACGTGGAGAAGTAGGGTGACAGCTTGTGAAGAACTCAGCAGGTACACACCGAGACGTCTCTCAGTGCTTCCCCTCCAGCGACTTAGCTTCGTTGGACAAGGTTCGTCGCTGGAGGCCTTGCCCCCCTGCGGCACCACTTGATTGCAAAAAACCCTTCGAGACAGGGCTTGACACACACACACACACACACACACACACACTGTTTTGGATCTCTTGCCGAAATAATTTACCAATGGGAGGCGGTTCGAGTTGATCGTTTTCGCTTACGAATGGAACCTTGATTTCAAGGTCTTGGTCTTTGGTCTTATAAACTCTGACTCTGACATGACTTCCTCAGTTTCTCTTGAAACAAATACAGTCATCTGTCCATCTCTTCATATTTTCACTTCCTGGGGTGCCCCCCAATCCCCCCAATCCGAGACCGGTCATCCGAGACCGGTGATCCGGTGATCCAACTTCGACCGGTGGGACCCGCCTCCGCACCAGACCGGTCCGCATCCACCGTCGACGTCTCGACCGGACGCACCTGACCACTCTGCAAGGCCACCTCGCCGTAGACCGTCTTGCCTGGTCCGAGCGCGACGGATCAGCCTCGCCGACCAGCCAGTGACAGAAGAGGCCAGTGATCGACCTCCTCCGCTGGGGTTGTGGCGTTCTCATGGGATGGAGAGGGATCAAGCGACGCTGAACACCCATGTAGTTAGGTTTAGACTAAGTCGACTCTTGATTCATGACCCGCCAGACCTGCATTGCGCAACCTATTCATGTGACCGGTTGAAATATAAATTCAACATGATGTTAGACACAAGACAACATATATCCCAGACACTCCATGTCTGTCATATACTATACAATGACCCCTCAAACCCCACCCCAATTGATCGGTATAAATATACTGCAGTCCTATGAGTCCTATGGGTCGTGTCTGGGTATTGTAGAACATTCCCAGTTCCCACTCTATGGGACTGACACATGACTCCCGATCACTCGTCTCCTGGCGAGACATCAGGGAGCAGGGATTCAGGTGTTGGGATCCGACGTTGATGTTTTTTTTGCATGACCAAGCAATGATCTAACGGATATATTTTAGCAAAGCGAAAAACACCTCTGAGAAAAATGGTCTTGCAAACAATCTGTGCCTGTAGCTAAAACATGCCCAAAAAACATGTGCTGCTCAAAGCGTAACTCCTTACGCAAATCCCAAGACCATTTGGAGTACAAACAGCTGTTCTTGTCTTCGCGCGTTGATCGTAGGTTCCGATTCAGTACTCGATTCGGTAGCCGACAAATGGACAGGGTGGACACAATCCTGACACGCGGCGATTCTGAGAATCACTGCAAAAACAAACCATGTATCACGAACCAACCAAACAATCATGCGTGGCCACATCAGACTGAATGTGTAGAGTAGTGTCTCCACGAAAAAAGGCACATCCCAGTTACCTGTCAGAACACTCTAGGAGAAAAAACAATGTGCAAATATATGCATCCTGATGCTTAACTTATGCCATTTCCCACTGTGTGATGTCCCCCAAAATTACGTCCTCCCCAGATCTGGGACTAAACAGGGCATCGACGCTAAGGAGAACAAATAGGCCTTGGAGATGGAAGAGCGAAAACGCACCGGTCGACCAGCCAAGTAGAGATCCTGAAGCCGGGCTTTCAGGAGAGCAAAAGAAGACGCAAAGAAGCTGATAGGCCTCGTCTTGTTGGTTCTGTTGTTCCTGTTGTGCGAAAAACGCTCATCGAACGGATCTCCCGTGGTGACCGTTCTCGACTCGTCTCCGTTGAAGGTCGACTCCTCGTCCGCTCGTTGTTTTCGATCGACGTGGTCAATTAGGTCTGTCCAATACGGCAGCTGAGCAGCACAACGGGAGGGGGGGACCGAAAACGCGAAAACGCACCGGTCGAAACGGGCATCCCAAACGCGGTGTGGGAACATGGCAACCAGGCCAGGGATG
>CAXIVM010002689.1:0-15908 GCA_964035705.1 Porites rus | reverse complement strand
GTCTTGAGGTGAAATAGGTCAGTACTAGCTACAGGCACTGTTGTTGGGACCAGGAACTCTACAAGAATGATACATGTGCCACAGTGACAAGCTTAGACAAGCCCGGTCAGTTCAAGACTTTTCTAGAATGATCTATCTATATAGATGTCCAAACAACCTCCACAGTGTCGGTGTCGATACAATGCGGAGAGAATCCCAGAGTTCATATGAGTGCAAACAAGCATCGACTGTCTGCCTGCTGTTCTTCTCTTGGGTGTGTAGCAAACCATTCTTCCGTGCTGTCTTCCTGCCCGTTCACCACAGAAATCGCAAGCGACTCGCAAGACTGGATGACATCTCGCAACCCTCCAACCGCTCACTGGAAGCAGTAGTGCAAGGGTGTGTTGCCCGCGAGGTTCTGATCATTCACCTCAGATCACCGGTGACGGACTCGCTTCACTGCACGGAGCGGTGCGAACGGAGTGGAGTGGAGGACCCGATGGAAATCACGCCAAACGGTTTACGTAGGTTTGCTGAACTTAAGACCCAAAGAACTATTTGTTTGTTTAATGCAGCTTCCGGAAGAAGGGATGGAACTGATGGAACGGATGGTTTTTTGGGTTCTCTATTTGCGGACTTCGTCTCCAAACGACCAATCTTTGATAATCTTTGCATGTGTCCTTCCGCCGAGCAGCGTTAATGCCATTCTTCAGCAAAAGCTTGGCAATACGACGATGATCATTCTGACCTCGGTGCGTCTGTCCAAATGAGCGGCTTCTCAAACAAGGTTGTTCCAGTCGATTCGAGTCACTTGATCTGAACAACACCATGCTCATGCACAAGAACAAGGCACCTATATGTACAAAGCACATCAAAGCACTATATATTAGATACTAGCTACTGTCGTAGCTCTATCTGCAGCCGTTGATGGCTTGACGGTCTGGATGGAAATGGAGCGTCCTTCCATTTGGCCGATTGAATCCTGCTAGTCTGCCTAGTGTGTGACTCTGTTCTTTGGTTCATCACTCGCTTGCCCCTTGCCTTTCCCAACGAGTCATGACAACAAGGCCACAGCTGAGGTCTGCTGTCACAGCTGAGGTCATCACACGCCACATGCAACATGTTGTTGCCAAACTCGTCCTAAGTGGCGGTTGCAGGCAAAGGGTTGGTATGTGTATGGATGTGTTTTATTGTTCCATTACTGTCGTCCTCGTCTGCCATGCGGGTGCAACAACGGATGGATGGATGAATCAGGTCCCAATCTGCCGGGAATCAAACACATTCAAGGGTTCAACTGGCTATGACCCTATGGTGGAAAGGACACCCTGACACTCTGATCAAAGATCCCCATAATAGGATACATCCTCCGGTCGCAGTTCGACTGGGTTGCCGGGCCCGGGCTTCCAAGATGCCGCTCTCCTGTTGAATGATGGCCTTGACAGGTGCCGCTCGGGCTCAGAGGGGGCACAAAACAAGGGACACCCTAGGCGAGGGTGGCTGTCCAGCTGATGGGCTTTCCAAGACCTGGTGGTGGGTTTTGTGCCAGGCATTTCACCTATTTGCATCGAATCTTATAGGAATGGTGCGGCAGCGGGAATTGTGGGATGGCTGAAGATCTATTGTCTTTGGAGGGTGAGCTGCTGCTTCAGGGGTGATTGAATTTCACAGACTCCTGGACTCCTTCAACAGGAAAATCCCAAACACACTAGTCATTGTTTCTTCCTTTTCTAATCATTAGATGAAGACTCTACATATATACATCTACTACATATTATGTAGTTGTTGTGTTAGACCAAAAGCATCTTCCTTTACATAAACATCCCCCCGGTCAGACCAAAAGCCAGGCTCCAAAATGCTCCAAGGATCTCATCACTTTCATCAACGTAGCGATTTGCTGTGCAAAGCAGTTCAGACATTTCCCCTACAGCTCCAACCATATCCTCACCAGGTGGTTGGGGTGGGTGCCAGGGAGGTCTAACCACCTTACCTGAGGATTGCAGCCCTCAATTTCTGCAGTTCCCCAGCTGTGTGATGAGCGCCTTTCGCAGCACTTCTCCTCACCTTCACCTCACCGCTCCGGCACCGCTCTCCCCGCGGCCTCGATGGCTTCGTAGCGGTTGTGCCGAACGAAGGAGAAGGCCACCTCGGGCGAACCGGACCGGAACTGCACCAACGGGTGGGAACCACCGGGGTGGTGGGCGCCTTGGGTGGTTTTTGGGAGGGATATTCTCAGTCCCAAGAACTCGTAGAGGAAAACCCTCGTAGAGGAAACCGAGAGGAAGGGGTTGTTGTTCCTCCACTTGGTGGGATTCGTTCTCCTGGACTTATATAAACAATTGTAAACACCACTAAACCAGCATGTCGGTTGAACAACACCTTCCACTCCCTCCTTCATGGTCAAATGATGGCCCTCAAAATTGCTGGCTAGTGTGGAGGAACAGGTTTGCCATCTTTGGTACAATTGTTGGTCTCTCCATCCTTATTGGGCTGTCTTGGACATGCCATTAACTCACGCCACTGGATTGTTTCTCACCAGCACGAGAGGGCTTCGCGCCAAACGCCCGTACTGACTGGATGGACAAGCTTTTCTGCCCCACCTGAGAGGTGTACACTAACTCAATTTGGAGAAATCAGGAGAAAACTATTTAAGTATTTACTGATGATAAATTGGTGCTTTCTTCCTCCCATGGTGGCTGGCTAATTTACTTGGGTTCGCACGAGTTTACCCTGACAAAGCAACCATCCACTGAGCCAGCTCCTGATGACATGGCGTCCCAGGAGCATTGTCGTGTTTCTCGAAGTCTGCGAACTCGTCGTCTTCGATCAACTCGCCTTCCTGAAGCAAAAGAATCCATGTGGGGCTGATGAGGTGGCTTTGTAAAAACGCAAATTTATGAAGTGGGTCGAGCAACAGCAACAATCAACAGAAACGAACCAGGTGTTGAATCACCAATGATCTTAAAGTGAGTATGGACTTTGAAAGCACAGGATATGGTGACTTCAAACACCCTCCCGCAGATCAATTGAGCTCGTGCCATCGGAAAGGAGGTGGAAACACAGGAGCCCTGCATCGGATCGAGACAGTCCCACAGTCCCATGCACTCTCTGTTTGGTGAAGGCATCTGAGTGATAGGCCAGCTCACTCATGCAGTGCAGTTTGGGGGAATAGTCGTAGTCTGATACGTGAAGAGGGATGCGTTTCTTGAAATGTGTGTGGCGCAACGCTCTTGAGCATGTAGCACTCTCTGCTGCTGGCTGATCCTGAAAGCACTGATCCGGTTTCTGTCAAGGCAGCTATTCCAGGCTTCTTGCGATTATGCAAGCACATTGTTAAACCCCCGGCCACAGTGACTCAAAGTTAGCTATGAATGTATGGTCCACTCAACTCCCCACTCAAAAAAATGCGTGTTTTATCCTTTGAGCCTCAACCGAAAAAAAAAAAAAAAAAAAAAAAAAAAAAAAAAACTCTCCCAGTGCCACCAGACCTCATTGTAGGTCGCAGGCTTTGGAGGAACCACCAAGTAAGGCCTCGCTTGACGGGACCGCGACGGGACGCCTGTGGTGCTGGAGACGCGACGGGACGCCTGTGGTGCTCAGCTGGAGATCGTTTTGTCTGGATCTGAGGACTATACTTATGATCCCCCAGTCTGGACAACCACAGGCTGGAAAACCAAAGGGTGGACTGAATTTCATCATACTATACCCTTCTGGATCTGGGACCCTAGATTGCAAGAGGGTTTCCAGATCCTGTAAGAATTTGTCATTCTGTGCCACTGATACTGATACCCAAACAAATGAAAGCCCAAGGATCACAGGGAAAAGGAGGTGAATGCATATCATGGCTCTGAGATGGGCATGAAACGTATTTCCAGATTCACAGCAAGTCGTGTAGCGGTGCTGCAGACCAGGTGAAGCACCTCGAGCTCTGTTGCCACACTCCACAAGAAAATCATGGAAATCAGTAGCATTCACTAGCTATCCTTATTGACGTGGAAAAGTAATGTCCCATGTAAGGTCGGCGGCATTTGTGGCCCGCCGCCTGCCGGTGCCGCGCCTGTTGGCACCCATCACCAAGCTGATGTCCGGATTCATCATGTCGCCAATGTAAGGCACGATGGCCTGAGAAATGCAGCAGCAGAACCAAATCATGCTGAACATATGCAGCTATGACTTTGACTCTATAGGTTTGATGGACATAAACCGACAACACACGAAGATATTCAGCATTATGAAGCATGAAAAACAAAAGCCGTGGACTGTGAATCATGAACCATAGAGTTGCGAACGCACCCACCTCTACGGATTGACTGGCCGTCGAGTGCGGCTGTGAATGAAAGCGATATGTGTCGGGTGGGTCTCACTTCCCAAAAACGCTAGAGAGCCAAAGATACCGGTGGGCCAAAGTTTTGTGGGCAAAACGCCTTTAAATGGTAGCATTCATATCCTTTGCTACGGCCATCGACCAACTGCACTTGACCAAGCCTAGTCACTTGACCAGTTGATCAAGTTGACACCAAAAAGCTTGAGAACAAAAACACAGAATCTGCGACCATTTTGGCCCTAGCTTCCTGAAACTAAGCCGAAACCCGGTTCCTATTTCCATACTTGAATCATGTGTTGCTGTGTTACGATGAATTGGCTGGTTGACTGCGTCACAAACACCACCTCTTTGTGGACAACTCTCGCAAAACAGTCTGATGAAAGTCAGATCGACCAAAAAATAGCTACCGCCGCGCTACCCTCTGCTGTTCAAACATCAAGGAATCGATGATGAACTCAATAGTAGTAACAAGAAGCTACTAGTAACCAGTGCATCGCTTCTAGTAACAAGTGCCTTACTAGTAATAACAAGAAGCTACTAGGAACTAATTAGTTAATTTACGAACGGAGGCGCCGGGCCGGCCTTCTTGGCGGATGCGGCGTCCGGATGCACCAGAAGGCGCACGTAACACTCGCCCCGCATCTTCTCCTGTGAGGCCAAGGGTAGTATGGAAGCTGGCTCAAGCTGCAGCGGCCGTCTGCTTTACAGGGATGCTCGACACCATCGCTATGTCACGCTGTCATCATCGTTCATGGTCAGTCGATCTGGGGGCGCTAGCCTGTAGTAGATTTGGGGCAAAGTGTTTGGTAGTCGGTTCGGTTTGGGTAAACTTTGGACTTCATCGATTCGCAATAGTATCTAGAGTTCTTGGGTCCTTATAGTTCAGCGACCTTCATGAAGGCTCCATGCGTCCATAAACTGTTTGTCAACTGCCCCTGCTAGTTGGATGACTCAAGTGAAGATCTTTTCTACGTTGCGACATCAAGCTCCAAATCGCTTCCAAACTTTCCAGGTTTGCAAAATTGTGCTAAATCACAAGACATCCCAACAAAAAACCTTGGAACAGAGCGAGGATGGTTACTAAAAGTAGGTTTGTGCCCAGTCTTAGACGGACATTGTGCATGAAAGGCTATAGTGACTATGTGGGAATGACAAGCTTGTTTCAAGATCTTTCACGAGACTTTCTCTATGCATCTCTATGCCAAATGATGTAAGAGTCACCTCTCTGGAGCAAACGATCCCCAGCCCAAGTCCTGTGTGAAGGCATTCACGTCCATGTTGGTCATGTGGACCTGGAGGAAGTAAACCATCACCCAAACGGGGCATTCAAGCGACAAGTCGGGTTGATTGACCAACAAATAGTACACTCAAACTCAAACAGTTTAAGTATGGAAATGATAAGTTTCACACACAAGGCTTTCAATTCATGCATTCAATTTGGCGGGACAACACAATGTCTGCTCGCCGGAAATTGGGGAGCCCTACAAGCAAAAAGCTCAAAGGGTGTTTGTAGAACATGTGCCGATGTTTGTAGAACCACCAAATGCCAACACACAAATGCTTAGAGAGAGATGCATGGTTCTTGGGCACATATACCTCTTGCGAAGCTGTTGGCCACTTCTTTCCAAGGTATGGTATGTGGATTCTCATGGGGCAATTTTTGTAGTCGGAGGCCCTTCAGCTCCATCTTCCAAGACAAGCCCAGTAGCAACAGCGGCTCAGACTCTCACCTCGTTGTCGTTCCGCTGAAGATTCTTCCCAGACTTGTCGACTGCGCCGGAGAGAAGCAGGTCCAATGGCGACGGATCGATTCGGTGTCAGTGTCTGCTGTTGGGTTGAGGGTGTAACTCTCCCATCTGTCCAGCAAATCTAAGATCTGAACTGTGAGAGTTCCGACTTCACACATAGATGGCCAAACAAACATGTTGCGCCCCGCTGCGAAAAGATCTATAAACAAATTCTACCCGAGGTTCTTTGAGACCTCCAGAACCATGAGTTTGGAGAACTTCGTTGGGAACTCACCAATTCCGAACGCCCAACCGACCGGTTGGACATGTCCGATTTCTCGCCTGCGACCCCACCACCAGCTTGCAAGGCGCGTGGCAAAGCTGCCTGGAGCGGACAGTGGGATATGGTGGAACGAAGGGAGGAAAATCTATTGAGGAAAAACACATGTGCCTGGAGCCAAGGACAAACTCAGAAATAGTTGCTAATTGCCCATTTACACAGTATCTCAATGGCAGTGACATGGAGTACTGCATGCAAAAAAGGAAACCGTGCGTTCGGGGAACAATTGCATTGACGCTTGTTATTCTTGAGCTTCAGTAGTTGAACATCAGTCAAGCTATGAGCCAAACCAGTTTGTTGGCCACGTCGCATCGCATTTGAGGCATGTCCATCCCCAAACAAATGCCCACACGTCAGCAAAGCTTGTTTGCTGGTTGGCTCACATGGCTCTGGTTTGAACTGCTTGCCACGGGTCAGGGCATCTACTGCCGACTGTTTCAGGGAGGAAACCAAAAACAACAACCCCAACCACAACAACAACGACGACACCAACAACACCAACAACACCAGCAGCAGCAGCAGCAGCTGCAGCAGCAACAAGCCATGCATGCATGCAGCATGGAAAAGTTGTTCATGGATATCCCACCAACACCGCGACATTATCGAGTGTAGGGGTGTATCATCTAGGAGCGTTCGGACGCTACCAACGGGGCTCCTGGCCTTACTACTAGTAACACGGTTCGCTACGAACGGAGCAAAGAGCAAGTAGATATGAATGGATTTCCCTTATCCACATGGATTCCCTGCACAAACAAGCACACCAACACCAAAGACGTGGGCTCGGCAGGTCTCCGCCTTGGTGCCCTCGGCCGGCTCGGCAAAGGCCACGGGCTCTGGGCGCTTCATAGTGGGTTGGAAGCTGCCTGGTTGCACCAGATTTCGGACACACCAAAAACGTGCACGAAGCTCATGTTCAAGTTGTTCAAGAAACATCAAGAAATGGTGTTGGTGTTCTGTTAATAAACAAGCCACAAACATATTTTTTAAAAAAAAGGTTACAAGGTTGCAATTGGTGTCAGGCTGCTGGCTAGACTCGAACAATGCCTAATTAGCAAACATATTGGAATCCTCTTTGCCCGAACCGGGCATGGTCATAGCCAAGCGGCTTAAACTACCAGGACCGCCATGAGCTCCACTGGGTCGCAACGTCTGTGTGCCCTGGCAGCTGACAATCTCAGCCAGCGGCTAGGAGCGTGATTGTTTTAAAAGGATGACATCCGCGAGAAACCTCCCACTGCAAATAGAAGTAAACTCAAAACCAAAATGGTCACCATTATGGGTGGCCCATCCAACCCTTCTTACTATGAGGCACTTCATGTTTGTCTTTTTCATGGGTTACACAAACCTTACGATTCCAAATTATACGTTCTGTGAAAAATGAGCAAGCTCTATCTTAAACTTACAAAAGACTTATGATTGACTTATGTGTGTTTTCTAATGATGACCCCACTCATTCCGCGAGGTCCGGTGCACCCGCCTGGATTCCTGCTCCGCCCAGGCGGTTCGCCAGCTTGCCCGCCAAGGAGTCCAAGAACCTGGCGGGGTTTGAGTCGCTCCGAGTCAGCTTGATTCGAGAAAGAAAACCGTTTTGGTCTTAGAATTCATTTCAGTCTTGGTCTTACAAAGGGCTTTGGTGTTGGTCTTGTGTGTTGATGTTTTTCGCATCCTTGTTTGGGGGGTAGACTGGGAGGTAGAATTGAAATCCCCCCTTTTTCACCACAATAACAGACTGGTGGAATTTGTTTCTTCCAACACAGGGGTCGTTGCCTGGGAGGTCTCCCTGTTTCATACACGTGACATACCCAAATAAGAATGGGTCTGATCAGAGACCTGCTTGACAACTACGAACACAACGGTACGCGTTTTCTGGTGTTTTGAAGTTTGAAAAGCCTCACAAATCATCTGGTCACCCTAGACCCTGGTCACCTGTGTTGTTCAACAAACAGAAAATCCAAGTTTGATTGCTCGAGGAGAACTACCCTCCGACCCCACTAACGTTCCTCCGGGCCCCCTTGAACCCGCACGTGCCGTGCCTGTCGTCGGCGAGTAGCTCTTCCACCTTCCGCGTCTCACCCATGTGGGGCACCTTCGTCGAAGCTGGGCATGGAGCTGTAGCACCAAGGATTTTGGCACGTCAAATCAAAGTCTCTTTGGGACTTAGCGTGAATAAAAATATGTCCATTCTATAAGCTGCCTGTTGGGCTTGCTGGTATTGCAGTTTTAGGGCTCCGTGCATGTGCATGTGCATGCCGCTCCTGCAACTCCTAAGACGAAGTGCAGAGGAGGCTACATGAGGCTGAAGTGGAGATCCCCGAGAATTGCAGTCAACTCTTGGCATGTCTCATTCTCTGGTTGGTCAGCATGCAAGTTGACATCTCCGAGCCCTTTCGGAGAAAAAGTAGCTGGAAAAGCTTGGAAGGCAAGAGCAGGTGATCTGACAAATCAACCCTTTGTTCTTTTGTGGAAACGGAAGGCTGCTGCCTGTGTTAAGCTTAGACTTGCTTAGGTTTTTTGTTGCTTTTGGACTGGACCTTCAGGGACGTTGCCTCTTATTGTTTTAATTGCAAAGCCGGATTCAAGTATGAGCATCCACAGAGATGGTGGTTGGAGGCGCCCTAACCCAGGGGCGCAACAGGCTGATCTGGTCAAGATTCGTTATGTTTGATCCACTCTCCAGCTTGTGGATATCTTCCTAGTGGAAGTACAACTACCAGTGCGGACAGCAAACTTGGGCCAGGAAAGCCCTAAAATGCCCCAACCATACCCACCAGTTTCTGCCAAACTCACCTTGCAGGACGGAACATTGTCAGAACTAGATTCTCGCAACACATCCTACCCAACGGTTGAACGCAGAAAACAAACACTTCCTGTTCAAGTAATGATTATTTAAAGGATGTTAAAGGATGTTGCGTCAAAGAACAAAGCTTTGCCAACTGCTTGTGGAAAAAGAACTTAGATCAAACTCAAAATTCATAAAATACTTGAGAAACCAAGGCCGCAGGGAAGACAGTTTCGGTCCACCACTGCTCACATGGAACATGGATGACACTTGGTGGATATGGGAAGGTTTCAGGTGTCACAAGCCCGGTGCTGGCAGGACCTACTACCCCGCCACGCCCGAAGGACAGTCTCCTCATTCAGCAGCGAAGCTCTGGCACTTCCAGGGCTACCGGGAAAGCCTCAACACACTGTCAGGGTGACCTATCCATGTTTGTGGTTTTAAGGCCAAAACATCAACTTCAAGAAGTCGAAAAAACAATCACATCTTGCCTGTTTCAGCAACCTATGGTGAAGGTGCCATGAACAATACTGTGTAGGTGTTCCTGTAGTAGAAATATCAGAACAAAACTCCTATACCTCTTCCAGGATACCATTAACTCACGCAGAGCCCCTTTGGAGTGTCACATGTTTGGGTATAACCGTTATAACCTCATGCAATTCCCAGTTCGATGTACTCATATCAAACAAAATCTGCCGATTACATCACGTCCCTCAACCTCAATCACGTGAGCCAGCCAACTTGTCCTTCCTTCCTTCCTTCCTTTCTTCCTTCCTTCCTTCCTTCCTTCCTTCTAGCCAGTAGCCCAGCGTGCATGTACTAAATAAACATCAGAATGAAGCAGTTGCCCCCGCCGCAGGAAAACCAAATGCTCTGGAAGGGATGCTAAAAAACGTGTTTTTTGGTTTCGATCCCTTACTGTAAACAAATCCTAACAAATCCAAAGTTATCCAAACAAATAACCGTTACTATTTGGTCACTAAACCTTCTGGATGCTCCTGAACCTCCTAGACCAACCACTCCTAAAACTCCCCTGGTCCTCCACACAGGCCCCTCCAGACACCTTCGCCAGGCAGGCCCGTCGCCACCGGGGTGGCTGGCGCAGACAACTGCGGCGCCGGCGGTTGAGTCATCCGGCCCCGTTCGTAGCGAACATTGCTCCTAGTAGCGAGGCCAGGAGCCCCTAATAGCGATGCCCCTTGTTACTAGTAGCGTCCTTGTTCCAAATCTTCTATCCAAAAGAACCAAGAAGATCCAAGAAGATGACGATCTTAATCTTTTGGTATTGCAATTTCCTAGGGATCCAGTCGCACTCTGAGAGAAGGTACGATTGGACCCTCCAAACCCTCCCACATAACAGTGTCTCCACACATCAACAAACCTGGGAAGGTACGACTGAATCCCTAGGGCCTTAGGGGTTGGATTAAAAGAGACTGGTGATGTGTGGTGTTTCTTATTTTTTTCGGCTGGGACCATGTGGTCTCACATTTACAAGGTGGGGAATTAGGAACTCAAAACAACAGGAACATGGTAACATGGTCATATGGCTGCAATGTTCCATGATCTGCCTGCGGACCTAGGCATTGGATTGCAAATGGATACAGTAGGTATTCCTCCGAATCTTATATAGACCATAGATATGCAAGAGTGCTTGCTTGCGGTCTCCAAGCTGGAAGACAGCAAGCAGGACACGAAAAAAAATGTTGAACGTGAAATACAATTTATCATCTCTAGCAAGGGAGCCATGAAGAAATATCATATGAAACCATGAACCTATGCGGAAACTCACTGCCTTCTGAAGTACCACTCCGGGTGGTTCCTTGAACCGGTAATATGAACTTGCTTTCTGGGACACAAGTCAGTATACAACCAATACATACTATTAGCATCTATTATTACCCTATCTAATTACTATGGTTCATCACACCAACACCTTATCATGCTACATCCTCCCCAAAAAATCAACACATTGGCTGCACAATCCCAACAAACCCCACCTCGGACCTCACCAACCCGCCGACCCAGTGAGCGCCGACCCACCCGCCTCCATCCGCGGCAGGTTGGCGCTCTGCTCCGTCAGCGTCTGATGAGGCGAAGGCCTGGCGATGCACGGGTTCCTAGTAGTTTCTTGTTTCAAATAGCTTCTTGTTACTACTAGTAAGGCACTTGTTCCTAGTAGTTTCTTGTTTCTAATAGCTTCTTGTTACTACTAGTAAGGCACTTGTTCCTAGTAGTTTCTTGTTTCAAATAGCTTCTTGTTACTACTAGTAAGGCACTTGTTCCTAGTAGTTTCTTGTTTCTAATAGCTTCTTGTTACTACTAGTAAGGCCCTTGTTCCTAGTAGTTTCTTGTTTCTAATAGCTTCTTGTTACTACTAGTAAGGCACTTGTTCCTAGTAGCTTCTTGTTTCTAATAGCTTCTTGTTACTGCTAGTAAGGCACGTGTTCCTAGTAGTGTCTTTTTTCAAATAGCTTCTTGTTACTACTAGTAAGGCACTTGTTCCTAGTAGTTTCTCGTTTCAAATAGCTTCTTGTTACTACTAGTAAGGCACTTGTTCCTAGTAGTTTCTTGTTTCTAATAGCTTCTTGTTACTACTAGTAAGGCACTTGTTCCTAGTAGTTTCTTGTTTCAAATAGCTTCTTGTTACTACTAGTAAGGCACTTGTTCCTAGTAGTTTCTTGTTTCAAATAGCTTCTTGTTACTACTAGTAAGGCACTTGTTCCTAGTAGTTTCTTGTTTCAAATAGCTTCTTGTTACTACTAGTAAGGCACTTGTTCCTAGTAGTTTCTTGTTTCTAATAGCTTCTTGTTACTACTAGTAAGGCCCTTGTTCCTAGTAGTTTCTTGTTTCTAATAGCTTCTTGTTACTACTAGTAAGGCACTTGTTCCTAGTAGCTTCTTGTTTCTAATAGCTTCTTGTTACTGCTAGTAAGGCACGTGTTCCTAGTAGTGTCTTTTTTCAAATAGCTTCTTGTTACTACTAGTAAGGCACTTGTTCCTAGTAGTTTCTCGTTTCAAATAGCTTCTTGTTACTACTAGTAAGGCACTTGTTCCTAGTAGTTTCTTGTTTCTAATAGCTTCTTGTTACTACTAGTAAGGCACTTGTTCCTAGTAGTTTCTTGTTTCAAATAGCTTCTTGTTACTACTAGTAAGGCACTTGTTCCTAGTAGTTTCTTGTTTCTAATAGCTTCTTGTTACTACTAGTAAGGCACTTGTTCCTAGTAGTTTCTTGTTTCTAATAGCTTCTTGCTACTACTAGTAAGGCACGTGTTCCTAGTAGCTTCTTGTTTCTAATAGCTTCTTGTTACTACTAGTAAGGCACTTGTTCCTAGTAGTTTCTTGTTTCAAATAGCTTCTTGTTACTACTAGTAAGGCACTTGTTCCTAGTAGTTTCTTGTTTCAAATAGCTTCTTGTTACTACTAGTAAGGCACTTGTTCCTAGTAGCTTCTTGTTTCCAATAGCTTCTTGTTACTACTAGTAAGGCACTTGTTCCTAGTAGCTTCTTGTTTCTAATAGCTTCTTGTTACTACTAGTAAGGCACTTGTTCCTAGTAGCTTCTTGTTTCTAATAGCTTCTTGTTACTACTAGTAAGGCACTTGTTCCTAGTAGCTTCTTGTTTCAAATAGCTTCTTGTTACTACTAGTAAGGCACTTGTTCCTAGTAGCTTCTTGTTTCAAATAGCTTCTTGTTACTACTAGTAAGGCACTTGTTCCTAGTAGCTTCTTGTTTCTAATAGCTTCTTGTTACGACTAGTAAGGCACTTGTTCCTAGTAGTTTCTTGTTTCAAATAGCTTCTTGTTACTACTAGTAAGGCACTTGTTCCTAGTAGCTTCTTGTTTCGAATAGCTTCTTGTTACTACTAGTAAGGCACTTGTTCCTAGTAGCTTCTTGTTTCTAATAGCTTCTTGTTACTACTAGTAAGGCACTTGTTCCTAGTAGCTTCTTGTTTCAAATAGCTTCTTGTTACTACTAGTAAGGCACTTGTTCCTAGTAGCTTCTTGTTTCAAATAGCTTCTTGTTACTACTAGTAAGGCACTTGTTCCTAGTAGCTTCTTGTTTCCAATAGCTTCTTGTTACTACTAGTAAGGCACTTGTTCCTAGTAACTTGTTGTTTCAAATAGCTTCTTGTTACTACTAGTAAGGCACTTGTTCCTAGTAGCTTCTTGTTTCAAATAGCTTCTTGTTACTACTAGTAAGGCACTTGTTCCTAGTAGCTTCTTGTTTCTAATAGCTTCTTGTTACTACTAGTAAGGCACTTGTTCCTAGTAGCTTCTTGTTTCTAATAGCTTCTTGTTACTACTAGTAAGGCACGTGTTCCTAGTAGCTTCTTGTTTCAAATAGCTTCTTGTTACTACTAGTAAGGCACTTGTTCCTAGTAGTTTCTTGTTTCAAATAGCTTCTTGTTACTACTAGGAAGGCACTTGTTCCTAGTAGCTTCTTATTTCCAATAGCTTCTTGTTACTACTAGTAAGGCACTTGTTCCTAGTAGCTTCTTGTTTCTAATAGCTTCTTGTTACTAATAGTAAGGCACTTGTTCCTAGTAGCTTCTTGTTTCTAATAGCTTCTTGTTACTACTAGTAAGGCACTTGTTCCTAGTAGCTTCTTGTTCCTAATAGCTTCTTGTTACTACTAGTAAGGCACTTGTTCCTAGTAGCTTCTTGTTTCTAATAGCTTCTTGTTACTACTAGTAAGGCACTTGTTCCTAGTAGCTTCTTGTTACTACTTGTAAGGCACTTGTTCCTAGTAGCTTCTTGTTTCTAATAGCTTCTTGTTACTACTAGTAAGGCACTTGTTCCTAGTAGCTTCTTGTTTCTAATAGCTTCTTGTTACTACTAGTAAGGCACTTGTTCCTAGTAGCTTCTTGTTTCTAATAGCTTCTTGTTACTACTAGTAAGGCACTTGTTCCTAGTAGCTTCTTGTTTCTAATAGCTTCTTGTTACTACTAGTAAGGCACTTGTTCCTAGTAGCTTCTTGGTTCAATATCTTCTTGTTACTACTAGTAAGGCACTTGTTCCTAGTAGCTTCTTGTTTCTAATAGCTTCTTGTTACTACTAGTAAGGCAATTGTTCCTAGTAGCTTCTTGTTTCTAATAACTTCTTGTTACTACTAGTAAGGCACTTGTTCCTAGTAGCTTCTTGTTACTACTAGTAAGGCACTTGTTCCTAGTAGCTTCTTGTTTCTAATAGCTTCTTGTCACTACTAGTAAGGCACTTGTTCCTAGTAGCTCCTTGTTTCTAATAGCTTCTTGTTACTACTAGTAAGGCACTTGTTCCTAGTAGCTTCTTGTTTCTAATAGCTTCTTGTTACTACTAGTAAGGCACTTGTTCCTAGTAGCTTCTTGTTTCAAATAGCTTCTTGTTACTACTAGTAAGGCACTTGTTCCTAGTAGCTTCTTGTTTCTAATAGCTTCTTGTTACTACTAGTAAGGCACTTGTTCCTAGTAGCTTCTTGTTTCTAATAGCTTCTTGTTACTACTAGTAAGGCACTTGTTCCTAGTAGCTTCTTGTTTCTAATAGCTTCTTGTTACTACTAGTAAGGCACTTGTTCCTAGTAGCTTCTTGTTTCAAATAGCTTCTTGTTACTACTAGTAAGGCACTTGTTCCTAGTAGCTTCTTGTTTCCAATAGCTTCTTGTTACTACTAGTAAGGCACTTGTTCCTAGTAGCTTCTTGTTTCTAATAGCTTCTTGTTACTACTAGTAAGGCACTTGTTCCTAGTAGCTTCTTGTTTCTAATAGCTTCTTGTTACTACTAGTAAGGCACTTGTTCCTAGTAGCTTCTTGTTTCTAATAGCTTCTTGTTACTACTAGTAAGGCACTTGTTCCTAGTAGCTTCTTGTTTCTAATAGCTTCTTGTTACTACTAGTAAGGCACTTGTTCCTAGTAGCTTCTTGTTTCTAATAGCTTCTTGTTACTACTAGTAAGGCACTTGTTCCTAGTAGCTTCTTGTTTCTAATAGCTTCTTGTTACTACTAGTAAGGCACTTGTTCCTAGTAGCTTCTTGTTTCTAATAGCTTCTTGTTACTACTAGTAAGGCACTTGTTCCTAGTAGCTTCTTGAAACTAATAGCTTCTTGTTACTACTAGTAAGGCACTTGTTCCTAGTAGTTTCTTGTTTCTAATAGCTTCTTGTTACTACTAGTAAGGCACTTGTTCCTAGTAGCTTCTTGTTTCTAATAGCTTCTTGTTACTACTAGTAAGGCACTTGTTCCTAGTAGCTTCTTGTTTCTAATAGCTTCTTGTTACTACTAGTAAGGCACTTGTTCCTAGTAGCTTCTTGTTTCTAATAGCTTCTTGTTACTACTAGTAAGGCACTTGTTCCTAGTAGCTTCTTGTTTCTAATAGCTTCTTGTTACTACTAGTAAGGCACTTGTTCCTAGTAGCTTCTTGTTTCTAATAGCGTTTTGTTACTACTAGTAAGGCACCTTACTAGCGATGTACTTGTTTCTAATAGCGTGAGGTTTCATGAGGCTTCGAAACCAGAAGTCTGACCATTTCTGAATTGAATGCCAGTGAGATGATCGGGATGTTCTATTCACGTTCCAGCTCGCCCGGTCATCAGTGGCTCAGCAAACATGTTGGGATGTTTGAATGATGAAACTCTGTGGAGGTAACCGCCACAAAACGCCTAGCGACTAAGCCACACTACTGTGGGCTACCTGATAGGTGAGAAATGAGGCAATATGGAACAATAACCTCATACGCTGCAGTGCAGTGCCAATCTGTGGGCTGAATTCATGGAAGAGATGCAACCAAATGTGGGATT
>CAXIVM010002688.1:0-16589 GCA_964035705.1 Porites rus | reverse complement strand
CGAGCCACCTACTGAACATCAAACCACATCTCATCTTTTGCAGGAAGGAAACCCTTCAAAAAGGTACAGCTCAGCTAACAGGGTCAATTCATCTGGCTCAATCATTTGGGACAGGCCAAAGTCTGCCCGCCAAGCGCATTGATAGATCCGGATGATCTTGCTTCCAGGCTCCATGCTGGATGAATAGGTCACCCTGCCAAAAACAAAGCCAAGCAAAACAGAATGGTTGGTCGCTTGTCAGTCTGGATGCCTGGTGTCCGGCGGAAATGACTCGTGAAGCCATTTGGCAAAATCCATCTTGGCATCCTGGCAAAGCTTATGGTCGATGCTGCAATGTCAACAAGTGGACATACCATCCATTGGTACCAGATCTCAGGATGGAGCAGATTGCTCGCTTCTCAGAAGTCTATTCTTAAAAATTTGCAGGGACCGTATGAAACGTGAAGCAAAACATCTCTAAGCGATGCGCATGAAAGATTGCGATCTAAAGTCTCAACCTACATATCACTTTTAGACGCCGCAATTGGAGCTGTCCTGAGCAAAGAACCCACCAACTAAGACACATGCACTGCAGGTATCGGCTGACAAGCGGACCCCACCTTCGTTTGGTATTCCCGCTCCAACCATGCGTCTGGTCCTCCAGCAGGAACAACTTCATGATGAAGCCTGCAGCAGGCTTTTCGGCACGCCCCATCATAGTTAGAGTCCGACCGGCGGAACGAACATTCCTGAAACAGCCAAGGGGCCAATCAGTCAGAAGCTTGATGTGTGGGTGGAGACTGCCCAAATCATCAGCACCCCCCTTCCTCGCAAGCTTGTGGTTTTGTCCCCCTGACCCCCCTCCTGATCTCCGCTTTGCGGGCGGCATGTTGCCGCAGATGCAAACTGAGCCACAATTTCTCGAAAAAGAAACAGATTGCAGTTAACATCAAAACATCAAACCCAACATCAGCCGATCGATTGAGCAACTTGGTCTGCAAAAGGGATTACGAAGCTCCATTCGCCCTGCCAAATAGCAAAACTCACCGCAATGGGCTCTGCCCTGATCAACTTGATTTCGCCGTGCGCGCAGGCTATACATCTGCAGTGGCTTGGACAAATCTCAACCAGCTAGGTTTCTTTCCCAAAAAGCACGAGTCACAGAATCGAGAACTGTCTCTCAAGCCGTCAGCCCAACAGTGACGGATCCTACCCAAACCCGTCACTCTACGAAGTGACGGAACTCACCTTAGATCCATCACCAAGGTTGCGTGTGAATTGCCAAGCGGCTTTACTCCAAGAACTTCCAAATCAAAACCATACCCTTGCCTATTCTAGGTTCTGAGGAGTTGCCCAGGAAGTACAACCTCAAGAGCTCAGATCCATCACCAAACCACTCGTCCCAAAACCAATCATTTGGTGACGGATCCAACCTCGGATCCATCACAAAAACCCAGCTTCACATACCATCTTCCAAAACCTCAATATTTTGGGAACAGCTGTCACCCCCCAGATTGGAAAAGGTGATGGATCCGACCTTGGATCCGTCACCTTTTCCAAGTTGAATATTCAACCCAATTGGTGATTCTTCGGGGGAACGAAATGCTGCCCGTTTTTTTACCACAACGTTTAGGGTTTAGGGTTTTGTATTTTCCGTTTTGCTTGGGATTGCAAAGAAACCTAACTTCTAGAGTTGAGGGGTTGAAGAGGCACAGTCGTGTCGCTGCACCATGCTTAAAGCACTCGCAGATGTTCTGCCCTTCAAGCCCAAACCACACATCACAAGGAAGACGATTGCTCAGCAACGAAAGACTATTTTGGTGCCCAAACCACAAGTGTTTTTTTTGTGGCTAACGCCTTCCCCGGCCACGGGCAAATGCCTTCGGCATTGCCCTTTTCTTTGGATCTGCCTTCGCCACAGCTCTGGTGGCAATGTCAAGGGCCTTCGCCCAGGGAACACCACGAGCCCAAGCTGCAGCCGCGGCTTGGAGTGTAATAGCTTCCGCAGCCCGAACCGCATATCGGTTGGCATCCTTCCGGTCGTCTTGGCCGCCCTTTACCAGCCTCAGGTCGGTATAACTATATAATCAGTTATGGGTTTCGTTTACTATTTGAAATGCCCCCGTAAGCTATCTACTCTGCAACAACAGTGGCAAGCACCTGAAAGCTTCCCTACCTCCCACTATTGTCGTTCCAAGCGAACAACTTCACCGGGTTTGGCGCCGGCAAGAACCCCTGGCAGTGTACTGGATGCGCTTCCAGGCTGGGGGCACTAGTAAAGCACCTTAGGCAAGGCTCAGCTCCACCCACAACCCTTTGCGCTGCTGAGACATTGCAAACACAAACCAAGCTTACTTGACTTAGTGACTGGTTGCTTGAACCTTGAAAAAGGCTACCTTCCTAGAAGCGCCTTGAAATCCCTGCTGGTTACAATTATTTTGTAATTCCCCAAGTGCAGCTATTGGCGCTTGCTGATTTCCAATGGGGGATGATCCTGCAGGTCACCATTGCTCCACCGCTGAAAGTAGACAGCTGCCTCGCCAAACCCCCACTTCTCCAGCAACGGAATGTAATGCTTCAAGTGCTCACGGTACTTCTCCGTCATCGGATTCTTGTCAGCCAGCCCTAAAAGGGATTCCACGAACCAAATCAACAAAGCATACCACCCGGGACGAATCACACAGCGAACATGACGTCGATAGTTCTCATGCGCCTGCAGGTGAACCATGTGGCACCTGCGACAGAATTGCGCTGTGAGGAACATAGAGGAAGCAGCACCTCCACGCAGGGTCTGCCATGTACTGCCGGCACCTTGCCAGACGCAGCCACTTTGCGGCTGCAAAGTGAAACACGACATACCTACAATCATCATCCTCATCATCAACACACCCCAAGCCCACCTAAAAAAATGCAACTCTTACCCCTGCTTGCGCCGTAATAAGCCCAAACACCGAAGAATGACGTCACGCGGATCTGGTGGCACGTTGTAACCATAGTCGTCAAGGATTTCGACCTCTCCACCTGGAGATAACTGCGACAGCCCCAATTCCCGAACACTTTTGACCCCCACAAGTCTTACACTAAACCCATTACTGTGGAATGGCAAATAGGACCTGTGGGGGTCAGACCCCATGTCTCGGGGATGGTGGTGCGCAAAAGGGCTGAAACTGGAGAGCGAACAGAGATCATACTTCGCAACTTCAAGTGGCCGATCATCTCCCTTCTGTCCATCCGGAATTCATGTGGGGCTCCTGGTCCTCCGGTTCCTTTGAGGAACACTGGCAGGGCATTGGAGAGGAAGCCCTTCCTCAGGAAGCCGCAAAGGAATGAACTTGACAAAAGCCTAGCGCAGCCTATCTAAGGTGGTTAAAAACCAACTCTTTGGCGACAGATGTGATGATGTTTTGTCATCTCTCCTATTGATTTTTAGGTGCCAGCACAAAAGGAACGTGTGGAGAACAAAAACGTCGGGGCAGCATGTTGCAATCACAACGCCTTCCCTATGTGAGTTTAGAAATAGGTCTAATAATGTGTATATATATACACATAACACATATGGACATATTCATACATTATACATATAACTAACATAAGTCAAAACGACATACGAAAGAACGCCCTGAAACTCTCTAGGTTTTTACAAAAGTTAATCAGCAAAAGGTCCAACTTCGAGTCTGTCCCAGCATGACAGCGTAACGACCAATTTCGTTTGGTCGGTGGAAATCGCTCATGAAGTCGGTGATCAGCAAGCGGAAATCTTCAGGAACCTGCGCTCTTCGACCCTTCCTCAACAACCACTTCGCTAACGCTCCAAATATCTGGTCGATGTCTTCGTGGCTGTGCCCTGACCTTAAACAGGTCAGGGCACAGCCACGCCAAGCCTTAAGGGTGGAAAGAAGAGGCCTGTGAATCTGTTGGTTGAACACACTAACTTTCAGACCTTTGCCAGAAAAGCAAAGACTAGTCAGTGTCTCAGTGTCCGTGTCCCGTGAGAAGCCCCATCAACCTCATGCACGTGTTGTTTTTGGTCTCCCGTGAGGTGTTGTCTGATTGTATGTTGATGAATGTCTGAGCGAGGTTTATGTTGTAGTCCCGAACCAGCAGGTGGCAAGCGTGCATCAGGATGTCCATGTGGGTTGAACTGTCCTTTTTGATGTCGGCCGCGGCGATCGTGAACAGTAAGAAGAACCCGTGGCACAGGCAGAGGGTGATGTGGGCTTTGGGTCTTTGTAGCCCAGCCAACTCTTTGGACTGAAACTCCGACTTGTCAGAACGAGGAAACAGGAATTTCGATTGGTCCATCGAGTCGATGGTCATGAGGATGTAACCCGTGTGGCGGGCCCTGCTAACACCACGGTTGGCCCAGTACGTGGCCCGGTCGCAGTATTGGGCCTTCAGGTGACGTCCATATAGTTCTTGTTGAGCGTTGCGAGCTGCCAGAAAATTTCCAAGCTGGCGAAGTAGGGATTTGTGCCTTAAGCACTCTGTGCAAACGCTGTGCTGCGTAGCAGCGCGGAATCGCAGCTCCCCAAAATGCTCATTCCACACCTAATCTTCAACCGCGCTGCCACGCGGCGCTGACAAAACTCACCCTAGAAAAGAAAACCGAACTCTGCTAAACAACGTTACTTGCAAATAGCCAGGGAACTCGCCAAAATTGGGAAAACTCACAGGGGCGTGGGGCTCTACCAGGTTCATTTGTTCCCAATAATCTTTCATGGTGGCACCAGGGGGAAGCCACCGTGGCTCTCGCGGCGGAACTTTCTCCGGATCTACAACTACGCTCTTCCGCCTCCGCTTCTTCCTCGTGCGGCCAGTCACAAAAGAGTTTGGGTCTTCAAACTCTTTGGTGGAGCTCTTGAGACCCTCTGCGTAGGAATCCTCTAACTCGTCTTCCAAACCTATCTCACCACGCTTCGCCATCACAACATCTGTCTCTCCACGAAAGTCTGGTAATGTTTCTGCCACCGACTCGTAAAGCTGTTGGAGATGGGCTACAATGCGACCCGTGGCCGAATCACCACCAAGGTTTGGCGCCGCAGCGCGCTTCAGGTAGCGGATGTCCGCTGGAGGAACCACAGCGCCGCTCTGCGCCGCTTTGGCCAGCCGGCTAAACCGTGATGAACCTTTGCGCACTTCACCGATTTCAAAAGCGTAAGCGCCGACATGCTTAAACCTACTATCTTTTGAACCTGATATCCTCCTGGTTTTTTCAAGCTGAGGATCCCATTCCGTGGAGCATCTGCCACGCTCGCACGCACACGTTTACCCCAGCCACTATCCATTGACTCCGGTGGGCCTCTGCCTCATCTCTGTCCCGGTAGATGGTCTTCATCAAATCGAAAGCCTGGGCATCGTTTACGCCCAAAGAAATAAAGGGGTGGTGAAAGCCTGCGCGCCGAAAGATTTGATAGATTATTTATTGTTTCTTGCGCCGGTGGCAAACACAGCACAAGGCTTTCCATGAAATCCATTGAACTTGTCGGGAAAAACAAACCGCTCACTAGGTTCAGGCTTTCAGCCGAAGGACTACAACATCTTGATCTGTCTTGTGCAACCGGGCCCACTCCTTCCTGTAGCTAAACACTTCTGCGAATTTGGACGGGAGCTGGAACTGCTTCAAGCAATCCCGCTTGCAGGCGCAGTTGCTGGCGACCAATTTCCATGTGAAGTTCTCGCTGCACAGCCTTTCTTTCCAAGTCAAACTATCCCCAGGATTCTTGACTTGTTTTTGTTTCTTTCTTCTACGCTTCACTTCTGCGTCTGAACTGCCACTAAGGTCTTCCAATGGGGAAAAATTAGCCTCCTCACCCGGATCCTGCTTCTCATCTTCGCTTGGACTGCTGCAAGTCAAAGAGCCCACAGGCGACAATGTATCCATGACGGCAGGTCTCGCTGCCAAAGAACCCTGTGCATGGAACAGTAGGTTGACATGAACTCTTGATCGATGCGTCGGCTTGAATTCGACAAGAACTGCCTGACCTGGGGCCCTCGCTCGAACACCAAACTGGAAGGCACATTATACATGTATTTATTGAATTGCGTGTGGTGGATAATTCTGAAGACATGTCAATGTGCCATGGGGCCGTGGGGCATGATGATTCCTGAAACAACAAGAGAAGCATCAGAATCAGCGAAGGTGTAGGAGTTCTTTCCGGCTAGCAGCTAGCAGGCTGCCAGCAGTCCTATTGAACAGGAAATCAAACACATGTTCCAAGCACTTGCAGAAAAGGACATTTCCATCCAACCCTCACTCAACTTCTGGACTCTTGTGTTCGTAGAGGCATTGAAGGCACAGGCGCAACAAGTAGGCAAACTAGGGCTTGAAAAATCTTGAGCATATTGACAACTCTTTAAAAAAGAAGCTGCTGGGCCTGTACCAAAGATCGAACACAATCACAGCTAATTTGTGGCGTGCGGCTGTTCCACACATGATGCAATAGAGCAGCAAACTGAATCCAATGGTCAGGCCTGCTGTCTGCGTCAGTTTTTATACCCCCTCAAAAATTTTTGAAAATCTTGGAAGAGTCAGAACATATAGCAAACACTTGGAACGTTAAACCAAAGCAAGCCTAGAGGTTGGTTGCTAGATGGTGCAACCGTGTCAAAATGCACCAGGCTGTGAACGCCTGCTGGGGCACAACAATGTTCCCCATAGTGTTGAATGCGTCCTTCTCCTCTTGCCCACGCTCCGCACACAGCCATTCGGTCAGTGGGATGGAGCCAGCTGAGTTCCAATCCAAGTCAGCAAAATGGTCTGCGTGGGCGTAAAAGTCCTGCCACAGTTTCACTCGCTAGTCGCTAGGTTCAGGCTGATTAGCCGTCTTTCACAAAGTAGAAGCACTTCACAACAAAACACAGTTCTGGCCTTATTGCTATCAAAGTCTTGCGAAAACCCTGCCTGAAGAACCGCTGACTCTGGGCGAACAGCCATCAAGAATGTCCTTGCCCTGTTGGCCTGGGAAAATCGGAATTCGTGGAACCTTGGAACAATCTGGGAGGGTTTATCTAAGTGAGCTGCGGGCAGCCCGCAATTTGTCAGCCGCACGGTGACCCACTGCAGTCGGAGACCACGGCGCAAACATGCCTGGCCACGGTCCATATCATAACTGCTGTGAAAAAAGTTCAAGGACAACAACAGTTTGAAGCCAAACAGTGTCCAGCTTGGCCTCCACCAGCCAAAGAAAAAGTTCTCTGCAGTTCTTCTGCTCCGAGAGGATTGCGTTCACATTTTCCAAAAAGAGCACGGACCTAGCAAAGTTGCAATCAAGAGATTCCAAGGAAAACTGAGGAAAATACATCTGCCCTTGACATCATCAGCCCTGAGAACAAAACGGTGAATCCATCTGGTCCCACACTTTGAACGTCGTCTTCAAGAGTCCTGTCCTACTGTCGGATAATCCTCCCTGTGATCCAGCAGCGCTCAGCCCCTTGGCCAAAACCAACACTGCCACGTCTCAGAACAAAAAACAACATCATAATGATGGTAGGTTAAGACTGTGGCCTGGCACGGAAAGCCAGCGCTCAGGACATCAGCTTTGGCAGCCCGCCCCTTTACCACGTAGCTGCACACGTCTCCCGCGAGAGAACATTGTGGGAGAAGGCCGTCTTTCATGCGCGCAGTCAAAACTGACTGACAGTAGGGGTCCCATTCAACCTTGCAGCAGGGAATGCACAGAGTCATGTTTGGCAGGTTTCTCCTACTGCACAACTTTCTGAGTCGAGAGCAAACTGGCAAGGTTTCAGAAACCTCAGAAAATTACACTCTTAACCCAGTCTCTCTCTGGAAACAATAGAAACAATTCTCCAACAGCAAGCTGACCCAAAACGCTGTTTTTTTTCAGCTCTTCGTCCTCTTGAGAGGCGGTTCGGATTGGCCTGAAGCTTCATGACTCATCTGTCCAGGATCAGGAGCTTGGCGGTTGGAGGCCTGCTGACACGGACGTGGAACGAAGCAAATCTAACAAGTCCCCACACCTTGGTTGCGCCAATACTTTGGACTTCCTCTTCGGAAATCAACACCCATGCTGATTTTTGCCACACATACCTAGGCAAAATTAAAGAATCTGTTGCAAATAGCCATTCTGAGCCGCGCTTCCTTTTCTTTCAATCCATCACCTAGTTACACATTGCCACGCCAGCGGCACCACACTGCGACATCGCGAGGCACCCTGAGAAAGTTGTCTCGCTCTTTTAGCGGACCTTTTTTGGTCTTGAATATGGATGTGACAAGTCAGGATTCAACAACAACCTCAGAACAGATTGCTGCTGTCTAGCCACCGGATTTGGTTGATGCCCACTGTCCGCACACATTGCCAGGCATCCATGGGACAAACATGGGCAAACCACCGTTGAATCAACTACTCTTCTCAACAGCTGCTGAAAAAAAGAGTTGAATGAACCACTAACATTCAATTCAACTCAATTCAGTAACGTTCCAAGGCTGAAACGGAGCCAGGCCCAAGTCCAATCCTCCCACGCCGGAGAACAGGCTCACGGAACTCATCCGAGAACCACCCTGCCAAAGCACTCGCGTCTAAATGCAGAACACGTGGTCATCGACCGGCCTTCACAGGGAACATCTTGCGAACTTGCGCCACGTCAACCGCAAGCGTGCTCGATGTCCAGTTCTTTGGCAAACCTCCGTTTCCAGGCGCTTGAAGGTGGGGCTTCAAAGTGTTTGACACCAGTGAAATCATGCTGGCCATCACTCTCACAGTGAATAAACTCTCATGAAAGGGGCCTGACAGGAATTCGCCGGCTGGTACACTTAGAAACCTCTTGTCTGAGGTGTCAAGCTTGGCCTTTGCCATCGCCTGCTGATAGGATGTAGAATAGTACACCATGTTGGCAAGATCCTTACATGATCAAGGCAGAATCGCAAACCCTTTCCCGGCGAGAAAAAACAGCGCCTTAATAATGCAGTTCAGCATCCCCGATCCCGCGCTCTGTGACACCGCTCTGAGTCACAGTCGTGGTAGCACTGAAGCATCCTCAAAGCTGCATTGAAGCGTGCGTGAATTAAGAATTAAACTACAGAAAAGACTGGACATTGACTTTGAGGCGCTTACGAATGGTGCTGTATGATCGGAATGATCGCTCGCCAGAAAAAAGAACAGCTCCTTTATCCTTCTTGCCCGCTCTTTGGGAACATACCTTGGCTCAATGAAACGCGCAACGAATGACTGTTTAACAGGTTAAAAGGGGCTGGGGGCCAGACACACGTGATGTCCAGCGGGGGCGCTCGCTTCAGGGGCACCTTTGCTTCGTACATCGCTTTCTGTGGGGTGATGAAACCGCATGGCGGCAGCTTTCCACCCTGGACAATCAATCAACTGGAAAATCTCCACAGCATGGGTCGCGGGCCACTTGGAACCCAAACATTTTATAAACACTGTGGGCCTGTGCGCGAGGCCCTCGAGTCAAGAACTTCTTCTCTTTCAAGTGCAACTTGATGACCTTCACAAAATAATGAACCTGTTTCCAAAAGTATTGAGCCGCTGGCTGGCAACTGACAAGTCCCCGACTTTCGTCGAAGTCTGCGCTTCATGCTCTGTCTCTGTCTGCGATTCCGCGCCAGACCTTTGTACCAGGCTGGCTTCGCTCGAAAGCATGAGGAATTATCCTGTGAAAGTAGTTTCGGGCCCTGGCAAATCTTCAACTGGAGAGAACGTGCTCATGACTGCTAAGCGCGCGCGAGCACAAGGGCACCGAACCGAGCAAAATGTCTTGCGGTAATGGCACGGGCCTCTGAGCTTGCAGACAAAAATAAAGATCTCTGGCGCAGGTTCATTCCATCCGACAAAAACACACAGGATGGCCAGGGTGCCACCAGTCAAGTCAGAGTTCACAGTTTGAAAACATACGTTTTCGAAGCCCCACAAGTTCACCGTTTAATAATTTTGACTTTGACAGTTCAAAAGCTTTCAGTTCTTGTGTGAGCAATTATTAGTCCATAGTACAAGGGCCCCTTAACTATAACATGCTTTCAGAAGTGTGTGCACTTTTAACCTTGAGCCATGACATTTACGAACTGCAGATCGCCACACACCTTTTCCTTGAGCCATGACATCTGCAGATCGCCACACACCTTTTCCTTGAGCCATGACATATGAACTGCAGATCCAGGCCACACACCGAATCATTCCCACACACCGATTGGGAAGAAAATTCTTTCCTACCGACTTCACAGATGCAAAGTCCTTCAAAGAGCACATCGCACAGGAGCACGTTTGTGTCGGCCTGCAAGATACTCCTCGGATGCTGATAGAGTGTCGCAAGAAGATTCTAGCTCTTGTTGAGCATGCAGGGCCTCTTGTGTCTCGGTCGATGTCTTGGACGTGTTCTTGTGTTTCGAAGTAACTTCTTCCTGACAACTCCTGTGTGGACGTTGTTCTGCGGAAGCACAACAAGTACTAGACATAAACGATGTTTTCTGTGTACAAAGGCTAGTCGCGAGCTGAGCAGCGAGAGTACGCTAAAACATATGCAGCGCCTGCTGTGTGTCACCTCATGCTACTTTGTCACGTTTTTCTTTGAGACAGTCAATTAGGCAATGACAAGCATAGTGGTCGGTTAACTACATCCTAGAAAAGCAGTGAAGGAAACGTTACCTCTGATCGTTTGTCGATGGACGCATCTCCTCTGGCAGGTCACTGCTTCGACAAACTTTTAATGTTATGAAAACAAAACTGCTTCTTGTCATGTTATGTGTGTGATATAAATGTGATAGTGATTGCATGTGTGTGATATATATTTGTGTGTAAAAAGAGACGGTGATCGCTGAGGTACCAGGTATGAGCAGACAGAGGACAATAGCTGCCAACTTTGATGAGCGCTTGCGTTGCCCTGCAGGCGCGAGTGAGGAGGGCCGAGTGGAATCTGCCTGTGTGGTGTGCGCTCGACGTTTTTGGGCGCATGAGCTGGGCAAGGTGCTACTCTTCACCGATCCTGCCCAAGCAGAAGGGCTACCGCAGCTCCCGGATGGAGTGGATGCACACTGATGCAGAGCTGGTCACGCGCAATCGTGCCAACAATGACCTTGGTGTGGGTGATGCGCAGATGGAAGGGGCAAATCTGCTGGGTCGAGAAGGTGCGCACGAACGTGGAGTCCTTCGTCGCATCCGGCAGGTCCAGACTGTGGCCGCCCATGGGGTGGAGACAGAGCGACAAGCGCAAGGGCAAACGCTTGAGGTCAGGCCACAGAAGTTGGTGGTGCCTTCTCGAGATGGCCCTCTGAGCATGTTTGAGCCAGGGACCTGGGCAATGGCTTTTCCTACGTTGTTCCCTTGGGGTGATGGGGCGCCTTTTCTTGAAGAGGGAGACGAGCATGGAAGCTTCTGAAGTGTTTCGTTACTTGCTCCTACGCGACGAGCTCCAGTGCAGCGTTGATGCAGGCGTTGAAGATGAGGTCCCGGAGTTTGTTGGCCGCTTGGGACGACGAGTGGTTGCGCGCCGGCGACCGTAGGAATGGATGTCTTTTTTGGGGCAAGATTTCTTGTTAAGGTATCTTTTGTCTGGGATGTTTTTCTTTTTCGGTGGGGATATTGTATGGTTTTGGTGTCTTTTGGTTATTATCGTTTTGGAATAGATATGTCTATTTTTGGTCGCACCGACGCGTCGCTCACCCAAGGAGCAGTTGCTCCCGACGATGTATGATGTCCAACGTCGCGTGACGTTGATGCGGACATCCAAGGCCTATGTCAAGAGCAGCGGCTTCAACCGCCACTGCTCGGTCATAGCCTCACCTCCGAGCACCTCCTGAAGGCCATGGCGCTGCACGGGGAGAAAGCGGATATCCGGGTGCGATGATCACGTTTTCCTCGACGGCGATGAGGTTCAGGAGAGCTGCTCGTAGAACGCCCACGGGCCATGGGGAGCTGAGGTTGTGACAGCGACGAAATGCGAGGACACAGGGACTAAAAAGGGGAGTTCACCAATTGAGAACTGGAGAGGAAATGCGGCGGCAAGGTCGAAATGCGAAAGAGAGAACACGCGGTGATGAAAAAACCGAACAGGAAAAAACGAAACAAGGGGAAAGGTGGCAGCTTTTTAGACGCATCGCATTGATCTGAGAGTAAAAAATATAGCTCGTAAAATGGAAAACCGAAGTCCGAAATCAAGAAGCTGGCTCAGGAAGTGTAGGTGAGGGGACATCAGTGGAGTTCAATGGGGTCGGTGCCGGTGTCGAAGTTCGAAACCGGGTGGCTTGCCATAGATGTCCATGTAGAAGACCACGACCATCCAGAGAGCGCTGGTGAGAGCGATCCAGGGCAGAAGAGAGGGTAGAGGTCGTCGAGCCACGAGAGGAGGTAGTCCATGGGGTAGAGGTAGATGAGCCCGGGAGCGGTGGGAGGATGTTGACCGGGGGAGGTGCGCGGGGGCGAGAGCGTGTAGGTGTCGGTGTAGTGGTAGGTGGAGGTGTAGCCGGAGTGGCGGGCGTGGGTGGCGATTCAGGTGGTGTGGAGGAGTCAAAATTGCGATGAGGTTGTCGACGAGACAGTAACGCTTCATCAGCTGTGGTGCCAAGGTTGTAGTTGTCCTCTGGAGTGCCCAACGCACGAAGGAAGCCGTTGGGGTTGACCATGGGTGGGTGAAGAATCTGAAGAGGAAACAACAAATTGGAGTAAAGAAATCCCTCGAGCGATCCGACGTTGAAGGATGTTGAACTCATGGATGGCACGACGCATCTGAATGTAGATGTTGCGAGCAGAAATGGCCTCAAAGTATTCATCAGGTGGAACTGCTTCAGATATGATAGGGTGGGTGCAAAGAGCCTCAGTGGTCCAGGCTGCCAAGCAAATCATCCAATGGAGCCAAAGAAGTTCGGGTTGGCGGTGAGGCTGAGGTCGTACATTCCTCGGTGGAGGGCTGAATACGGCCTGGCGAGGGGGCGGAGCAGTCGAAGCGGCAAGTAGACCAGTGGGAGGAGGATCCATGAGTGTGAAAAGACGAAAAGACAAAACGAGAGCGAGCGCCTGAGTCGAGTAAGGCTGCGGAGAGAAAGGGAAAAGGGCGGGGGCAGGAAAGGATTAGTGTAGAACGGGGGGTGTTGGTGAGAACAGTAGTGGTGAGACATGAGAAACTAGAAACATGAGTGGCTTCAAGAAGTTGTCACATAAACTGAATCCCGCAAGCCGCATGTTTTGTCGATGGGTGAGCGATGGAAGAAGGCGGCTTGTGGCCCTGGTGAAAGCTAAGATTGGAACTCAGTGCTGAAGGAAGTTGAAGGAGGGCCCGGACCGTAAGGATGGGGTAGGTGTGGTAACGTAGAACCTCCACAAAGCCAAGGCTGGGCCGGTAGAGCATGAGGTGGATATTTAATAAGGCCAAGCGATGTAGCAGTCGATTGGCGATCGAAACTTCCTCCAACAACCTTTCAGTGGAGGTGTGTAGATCACGAAGAATTTGTTCCAAGTCAGCTGGAAGACCGGGAGGAAAGGTGGTTGTGTAGGGCATCTCATACAAGACCTCCAAGGAACGTGAAATCGAATCCAAAAGAGAGCGGCGGGAGATCAGGAGAGTAATGATCCCCAGAGAAGCCTGCTGAGGGTAGGTCTCCAAAGTGGACCAAAAGGAGGCTTCCATGGCTGCACTAAAAGAAGGGATGTAAAGGGGGCAAGCGGAAGATCGGGTTTAACTTGAGCGGTGTGGGTCCAAGGCGAAGCAAAGGGATAACCAGGTGAACAAGTCGAAGCGATGGTGAAATGTGGTACAAAAGTCTCGAAACATAAAATGAGGAACAAAGCGGTGAAGAGCAGCGGGATTTTCCAAGGGAAGAGCGCTCCAATGGCAGAAAATAGCGAACAAAGGTCGCAACGCTGCTAAGGGCGCGGTTATAGTACAGCTGGACGTAGATGAAGAGAAGGTCAGAAAGGAAGATCAGTACGACGAAGGCCGTAAGAGGGTAACTCATCCGTACTGATGAACAATCCAGCAATCATATTGAATCTGACTTACCGAGCTGCGGCACTTGCACCTCCTGTCCGATTTGTTCCTGATAACATCATAAAAATGGCTGGCGAGGGCATCGCATGGAAGACCACCTGTTTTCACGAGGTAGTGAATAGCTTGGCGGGAGAAGCGCTCTCCAGCCACGAAGCACTTCCGGGATGCGGTTCGGCCACCAAATCCACAGGCGACGTGCAGGGCGCATTGGAGTTCGGCAGTCGGGGTGCCAGTAATGTCAGAGTTGATCCGATTGTCTTCAAAATGACCATGGCCCGGATAGCAGCACCGGCAGTAGAATCCCGCGAATGACACCGTCCGTGAGGATCCCTTGGAGAGAAACTGGTGGGCAATTGTGAACGAAGGTGTAAACAGTAAACAGACTGGCGCTGGGTCAAGCGGAAGTACTCAGATGGGGTAGTCCAACTTGAGCAGCAGGAAGAGAGAATTGTGGCATGGAAGTTTGCCCCACAGGATGTAGGAGGAAGTCGACGAAGAGGTACTGGAAGGAGGCGAATGAGCTCTTGGATGGTGGTGTCCACGAGAGTGCGGGGTAGGACCTCAGGTGCCTCGCATTCCTCCCAGCTGCAGGGACGAAAGGGGTCGTTGCCTCGATGTGATTCCGGAGAGGATGCTGAGCTCGCCATGAAAAGGTAGTAGGACCGAATGAATGCGAAGAAGTCAAAAGCCCAAATGGAGAAAATGTCGAAAGTCAACAAAGCTGAGAAAATAATTGGTCGAAGAAGATGAAGTCTAGAGGTGGAAAACAAGGTCATACCAAATTGAATCAGATCAGCTGGAGCCCCAGGACATGTGAAGCAAAATCAATTCGTTGTCGACAAAGTGTAAGGAAAAGTGCGACAGGTCGAATAAATCGGTGAAAGCGCGGTAAGTTTTCCTGGGCGGGAAGAAGGGCTAGATTAGAGTGAAACATAAAGTCTAAGAAGTGGTCGACCGAGGTCGAGACCGGGACCAAGAACGAGCAATCAGAAGGGTTCGTGGTACTTCACTGTGAGGAGGTGGTCCAGAAGAAGGAGGAGCTCGAACAAAGGTATTGTGGGTTCTGGTAGTCGAAGGTGAAGTCGACATAGGAGGCACGTCAGAAGAAAAGGAGTGATGAGGTTGGCCCTCGAAGACGGTAATGCCATGAACTGTACCCAATAGACCGGCTTAGTTAAAAACTAGGATATATCTAAATTTAGCAAATTTAACTAAATCGTATTTCGACAAAGTTAAATTTGTAAGAAATAGTTAAAACTATGTTTTAACTATTTTCTAAAATGAATTTTAAAAATTTAACTATTTTCTAAATTTTAAGCTAAAACGTAAAAATTTAACTAAATCGTAAAAGTTTAACTTTCGAAGTTTCGACCAAACTTCGAAGAAGTTTCGAACAAACTTCTTCGAAACTTCGAAGGGTGTACTTCGAAGTTTACTTGAAACTTCGAAGGTGTACTTCGAAGTTTGATCAATATTTCGACTGCTCTCAGTTATGCGTTTTGTTCCAAACGAGCATTGCGAGACACATATGTTAAACAACCCTTGACACACATAAGTTGTGACAGTTCGTGCTTGGAGATTGACAGCATATACTTTTCTTTCACTAGGCATGATTGTTTGGAGACATTTTTGAACTTAAAGGGTTTTCCCTGCATAGGGGGCCTCAAAATGAATGGGGGTCTCAGATCACCATGGTGGATGTTGATTTGCGCCTGTGAAAATTTGCATGCATAATAGGCGCTGCCTATTGCAGTTTTCAAGTACCTGAGATCATTCTTCCATTCAATCTGTGAATTCCCCTAACGTTCTCTAAGTGGTATAGACTCGCTCACTCTCAGCTGAAAAGTTCTTCGTTTGGGCCGCGGGTTTGTTTGAAGTTAAAACCAGGCCCGAAGCGCCCAGCCAATTGCAGGTTGTGGTAGATGTGGGGGTCCGAAGGCTTGACGCAAACATCACCGCTCTATTCCTGTCCATAATTAAACTTCCCTTTGGCCGTGCGCAGAGCAGTCCAACTTAAAATTGGATGAACATCGATAGCTGGTTTGGAACCCATGTGGCTGACATTTTCTTCGAGAAGGGGTTTTGTTTGGAAGGACAAACTTGTCCATCCTGGCGCGATAGACTAGCAAAAATTAAGAGCAGCCTATTACACGCCTTTTTTGGCAAAGGACAGCCCAAGAATAGATCATTGCAGGGAAGCATTTTCCACAAACAAAGAGTGTTTGTTCACATGGGTCTTTGAAACTCCGCTTACCACACCTCCGCTACCACACCCAAATATCCCCTGCTCTTTGGCGTGCGTTGAAATAAGAGTGGTGAGCAATCATTGAAGCCTTCTCTTTTTTGTTTGCACTCAAAGTTTTCATGCCCTGCAACGCCACACGAAACTATGTTTCGGGTGGAAACAGAAACAACAAAGGGAGGTGCGCGTCACAAGTTTCTGGTTTCAAGTTCAATAGCTAAACCAACCACTTGCACTGACGACCAGCCATTATTGTTTCTGCCGTGCTAGGGCTAGGACAACAAGGTGGTAAGTATTTGGCAACAATGAAGACTTGAAATGTTGGGCCTTTTCCTCCCCGCTTTTAATTGTTTGCCATATTCTGGATTCTGGAGACAATGAGCTTTTCGAGATCCTACGCAGCCTTTAGCCGAACGATTCC
>CAXIVM010002686.1:0-32600 GCA_964035705.1 Porites rus | reverse complement strand
GATACGCTTTATCATGGACACGGGATGTGGGCACGACTTGATCTCAAGAGAGAAAGTCAATGCCATGGGCCTTACCACCAAGGAAGGACCCAAATCCGTGAGCTTCATGACAGCGAATGGTGTAACTAGTACATCAGAGATGGTGGACATCAATGTGGACGAACTACCCATGTTGTCCGAGGCACACGTATTGGAGAGCACACCATCAGTCTTTTCCATCGGGAAACGGTGCATGGAACAAGGGTATTCATTCATATGGCCGGCAAATCAGTTGCCATACATCATCGACCAGAATGCGAACAAGATTCCGCTATCGGTGCATGACAACATACCCTACATCAAGGTGAATGATGACGACGGGAGATGTTTACCAAGACCAGACGGCTTGGCTACGATACTTCATCGCATACTGTCAGGTGTGGGGCATGAAGACAAGGCCACAGCAGGTCAGGAGACACAACAAGAGGAACCTCCGCCTAAGAAACCACGGAGACGGAGGAGAAAGAAGAAAGGTAACCAGAGAGATCGCGATGGTGAATCTGATATCAATCCAGCTGTTGCAGGCGTCGACGGAGAACCAGAGGGACACGATGATGACTCTCCGGAAGAGGAATATGACGGGGAAGACCCGAGATTCGATAGTGATCACGATGGTCAATCTGAAGATGCCGGAGGCGACGAATGTGGAGGTGATGCGGATTCTGAACGAGAGGAGAGTGACATTGATGAAGATGAAGAGGGACTATTGGAAGTCGATGTGGTTGATGGGGAAGCCAGACTATCAAAACCAGGAGTGCTGAAGAACGAGGCGAGATCCATACTGCACCTGATGACGCACCGATACAAGAACCCATACTGCAAGTCATGTGTGAGAGCAAAGATGAAGCACTACAAGACTAGCAAGGGAGCTTTCAAACGGAAATTGAAGGCATTCGGTGACCTTATCACCTTCGATCTCATGAACACTCAGAAGATGGCGAGAGATGGGATCATGCCGGATAAGGATGTATTGGTGATTCGAGATCGGTTCACTGGTGTGATATGGGGCTATCCATTGAAAGCAAGCAATAGTGACGAAGTGGTGCAGGCGATGAAGCACTATATCGGTAAGAGGAAGGTCACCAACGCTTACTCGGATGATGCGCCACAATTTGAAGCAGCACTCAAGGAACTCCGGATTCCGCTAGACCAATCGCTTCCAGGACATCCCCAGAACAACTCACTCGCCGAAAGAAACAATCAGTTCATGATGCTTACCACATCGACATGCCTACTAGAAGCGGGACTACCACCATGTTTTTGGCCATTTGCAGTGGAGTGCGTAAGCCATTTGTTGAACATCGAGAAGCTGAGCGATGGCAGCAGTGCATGGTTGAAGTTGCACAAGAGCGAATTCCCGGCATGGTGATACCACTCGGGGCGAAGGTGTTCTTCAAACCTAGTGATGCGAGAGAAAGAGACCAAGACCACAAGTTCGACCCCAAAAGCATACCTGGCATCTTCGCAGGGTACGTTATGGGGACCGGGATGAACTGGTCGAGGAAATACAAAGTATGGGCTATAAGCGATTTCGCTCAACAGAATCTAGGCTATGATGCCGAGAGACCGTTGAGGAAACTGATTACTCCTCACATCACCGAGAAGATCTCCCAAGACGACGGAATAGAATTCCCTTTGAAGAAAGAGTACGAGAGGTTGAACAGCACTCTCGAAGGAATGAAGGTCCTGAAGGAGAGAGCTGGTTCTCCAGATGCACCTAACAATCCCGAGTTACCCGATCCCGGCGACAGTGACGACCAAGACGGTGACGATGATGCGCCTGATCCACCAGACGGGGATCTGAAGTCAAGAGCTAGCGAGATTGACGCGATCGAGGATGAGAAAACGGAGGAGCTTGCGGAGAAGAAGAAAGAGGACTACTCCGGTCCCGATCATTACTCCGTTGGGGGGCCGGGTGATAACATCATCTACTTGAACAACGACGGCGAACATGTCAAGATCGCAAAGGACGGTCGTCTATATAGAGTGGGATCGGATGGAAGGCGACTCTTCCACAACTCACCAAGACCCAAGGACTACCTCACGCCTGAAGAATGGCAGAAGCTATCGGTGAAAGATAGAGCTATGGCCAAGAAGGCCGGAAAGCATGTAGACAGGGTCGTGGATAGGTTGACGAAGAAAGCAAAAGGGCTCGGGAGCAGCACGGATAAGAAGGAGGACGAAGAGCCTGATGAACTCTTGAAGGACTTGGAAGACGTCAAGAAGGATGGTGATGAAGGTAGTGAAAAGAAGTCCAAGAAAGACAAGAAGGACAAGAAAGCCAAGAAGGACAAGAAGTCCAAGAAAGAGAAGAAGTCTAAGGACAAGGAAGAGGAGGGTGTAGGTGGACCAAGCTTGGCTATGCCTACTACCTTTAGGGAGTGGGACACTGATGATGATGAGGACCCATGGTCACCTAAATCCTTTACATCCGAGTCCACGTGTATCCCCAGTGATGAAGAATTCCTCACCGATTGGGACGAGAGTGCCATGTGGGAGGACAACGATGACAATCTTGCTATGGCGGCTTGGAAGACGGAGAACGTCTACAATCCACTGAACGGTCAGATATGTTGTTGCATCACTGGTGATCCCACCGACAACGATATAGTTGATGAACCATTTCCGACGATGCCATGTGTAGTGCGTGATACGCAACATCGCCCAAAACTTATGGGCAATAGGTTGTTCAACGCTGTGGTATCAAGACCTGTGAGCCGTGCCGAGATCCTATCCAATAAGAAGGCAATGCAATCTATGTTGGATGAATGGGGCGGACTCTGGGATGAAGAAACATTCGACGGGTCGTGGCTGAGAGAATATGATGAGATCGTGGCAACCTCCAAGAAGAAAGGAGAAGAAGTTCACTTAGCAAGAGTACATGGAATATGTGTGGAAAAGAACTACCAACTGCCCGACGATGATCCGAAGAGGAAGTTCAAAGGGCGAGGGGTTCTACTCGGAGATCAAGTGAAGAACCAGAACTTCGAGGCAGCGTTGTTCCAAGATCTTGGAAACTCTCCGGCTACATTCGAAGCTGCTCGATGGGCCGATTTCTACGGTTGCCTGGAAGGTAATGATGTGCAGATGGCAGACGCCATTCGAGCGTATATCCAAGCAGTATTGGGCGGCGTACCGTGTTGGGCTGAACTCCCGTGGGAAGCATGGCCCAAGCACTTGCAAGATGAGATCACCAGAAGGGGTCTCAAACGCCCTATGTGTCGTGTGAACAAAGCATTATATGGACATCCAGACTCTGGAACGATGTGGGAGCAACATTGCGACGAATCTGTACGTGCATTGGAGTTCAAACCCGTCGGACCAGAATGGCCGTCGATGTATTACCACGAAAAGCTCGACTTGCTGTTAGTAATATATGTGGACGACTTGAAGTTGGCAGGGCCCAAGGGGAACTTGAAGAAAGGTTGGGACCTACTCCGATCCAAGCTGCGCATTGAACCGGAAACCGAGGTCGGATTGTATTTAGGATGTGTTCTGTCGAAAGGCGAAGATAGATTGGCCGATGGTTCCAAAGTTACTACAATGACATATGATATGAGCGCTCTGCTCAAAATGAGCGTGGTCAAATACCTCGACATAGTAGGTAAGGACACAGTATTGAAGAGAGTTGCAACGCCGATGTTACCGGATGTCACAAAGGATCATCCATCGAGAGCACCATGCAGTACCCAAAAGGGACTTGCTGTCACATGCACATGGTGTGGTACTTGCTTCTCGCCTGACCAGGCAGCTTCCAAGGCCAGGTCAACAGACGATGACGTCAAGTCTGATACGAAGGAGCAACCTCGTGGTACCCTAGCGCCTCATGCGGCTAGTCTCCTAATGAAACTGTTGTACGCTGCTAGAATAGCGCGTTTCGACCTGTTACGGGCCATCAATGTGCTGGCTCGCAATGTGACAAAATGGACAGTTGCCGACGATGCTAAGTTGCACCACCTGATGTGTTACGTGCATCATTCAGCCGATCAGAAAATGATAGGTTGGGTCGGTGACTCCAAAGCAGACCTGTCGTTAGCCCTATTCGCAGATGCGGACTACGCAGGATGTGGTCAATCGTTGAAGTCGACTTCCGGTGCACACATGCATGTCCAAGGCAAACGAACTCGTTTCCCGTTGGCAGGTGGTAGCAAACGTCAAGGGTGCGTTAGCCACTCCACCCCGGAGGCTGAGATTGTCGCGGCGGATTACGCATTGAGGACACTTGGAATCCCAAGCATCAGTGCATGGGAGACTTTGATGAGGACGCCACCACGAATCGTCTTTTATGATGATAATCAAGCAATGATCAATGTTATGCGGAGTGGGAGGAACCCCACGATGCGTCACATGGAGCGAACTCATGGTATTTCCATCACTTGGTTGTACGAGATGTTCAAGCGTGACTATCTGTTGCTCGTATATGAGGTTACTGCTCGTATGGCTGCCGATATCCACACTAAAGGGTTCGATGATGCCAACTCATGGAAACATGCGTGCATGCTGATCAATATACTGAGCGACGATGGTCTGCGCAGCCAAGCGTTGCTCGACTTGATGAAGCCAACTCACGATGGGTTGTCTTACGCCAAGCAGCTCCAGAAAGACCGTCACAGTAAGGTGCCAACATATCCTTACACCACTATTCCGGTTGTCCCGCCACAGCTGTATCAGCCGGACTTTCGAGCAAAGAGGGACTGCAAGAGATCCCTGGATGCGACCCCTACGTTATGGTTCGTACTCCCAAGCTGTACAGGCTGCGCCCACCACGGGCTCCCCCTGATATGGCATATCTTCGCAGCACTTGGATCTTGCAGGACGCACAATGGCAACAGATCGAGGACAAGGTTGACCCTAACTTAGAACCCGTTCGGTTTGACCGCTGGGTAGAACGTGCGTTCTTTCAGTTTCATCCCCTGTCTTCTCCGTTACCCGAACCGTCCGCTCCTGCGTCTGGTCACTTCCACGCTGCGACCCTTCCACGTCTTTTGTTTAGCTTGCGTCCGCTTGTCCAATGTCGCGAGTTGCAACAGACTCTCCGTGATTCGTCCTTGTACTTGTCGATTCATCACTGCTCGACCTCCGCACTACATGTGCTCAACGCCCTGACACGCCTTGTGCATGGGGGGAATGGGGGGTCTGGGGGGTCTTCGATGATTTTCGACAATTTTGTTTCGGATCCAGAAGAGCAAGAGCACTCAGTTCACGATCATTGGGAGGTAGACGAAGAAGCCAGGACGTTAACAAGAATACACTCGTCTCCTAGGAGAAAGGCGTTCTGCCCGGGTGACGCGCCATCTTGTCCAGTCGACATGTCACGGATCAAAGACGAAAGGATGACTTACCGTCAAGGAAGTCAATTCGAGTCATCAGATTTTGAGGATTGTGTCAAGGACTATTGGCGGCACTCAGGTAGAGGTACGCATACCAAAACGCACCTCCGATGGATAGGCAAGACTGTGTTCACCCTTAGGGGAAACCATGCTGAATCGGAAACGAGGAAGCTAAATCGGCTGCGATAGCGTTATGCAGCACCCCAAAGCGTATGAAAACGATCCCATTGAAGGATATCATTGTCCCAACGTTCGTCTCCGTTAGCAAAGCCAAGAGCGAGGAGAGTAAAGAGCACAGAATAGTTGATGTCAACTTGAGACGACATGACGGGAAGATCGCATATCGGTACCAGTTCGTGTTGTGCGAAGAAGATGACAACCTAGCCGCCCGCGACGAGCAGATGGTAATCGATCTGTACGATATAGGTAAAGAACCCGCATTCATCCTACTGTGTTCAGAGGAATGCAATCACTTCACCCACTTAGCGGCGAAGCACGACTGCACCATCGTCACTGTATCTCAGAGCGACGACCTCACTTCACCATACGGAATTGCACGTGCGCTTGCAGCGGTGCGTTCGGAGAAGGATGCAGTAATGTTTGCAGGACCCTGCGCAGGCGGATCGGCATGGTCGAGATACAACGCTAAAGTCAGCGATGCGATAGCTAAATCTATAGAGCTTAAGCGAGCGCTATACTGGGACCTTTGGGAACGTTTTGAAACTGTTATGGTTCGCGTTTTGAGGATCGGAGCCGCCGCACTGTTTGAACTACCAAGATACTGTGCCTACTGGAAAGACCAAAGGGTTCAACGTTTGTTGAGCGGCACTGATTGCGACTGTCATGTGTTTGATGGGTGCATGTACGGGTTAGGTGCTGAGTTCAACGATTCACATTCCGACAAGAAACTCATCAAGAAACCTTGGAAGATGGTATCATGGAATCTTGAGTTTGGCAACCAGCTCAGCAAAACATGTGACAAGAGCCATAATCATAGAGATTGTGCAGGTAAATACACTAAGACTACTCAATTATATAATAAGAAGATAGTCGGCGTCATCCTGAAGACCGTGACCAAGAGAATCACCGCATTCCAGAAGTCTGAGAAGATGATGCATGCCGTTCCGTGCCTTATGATTCGAGCCTTGGGTAGTTCCTTCAATGAGCGCTCAATGTGTGATGCAAAATCAAACGAGACTGTATACACATGTTATGAGCATGGGACACAAACGTCACACGCACGACGGATCGAACCACATGGCATTCATGATTGTCAGGCATGTTGTGTTTGTTTGTGTGACCACAGCACTGCTTCACCCGTACGCTTCAGCGACGTGGCTATGGCTTCTGTTGGTGGTGTCATGAACTATAACAGCAACACGGGCGGCTACCCGACTTTCATCATCAAGATCCTCGATGGCCTGGTTGAGATGAAGGAGAGGGGGCAGATCACCCTGCCTCCAAGGATGTCGAGGAGTACGCATGGGTTGGATGTGGTTGAAGCATGGATTGCCGTCGGCATTCCTCCGCTCGTCCCGTTATCCATCAACTATGCAATGTCCAGGACGAAATCCGACGACGCCAAATTCTTGACCGCTTCACTGAAGAAGTTAGTGGGCTACATGAACGAGGATGAGAAGAAAGAGACTACAGGCGACCTGGCAAGACGCTATAAGCTATCCATGGCCTCCATTAAGGGGCGCTTCGGGAACGATGCGAATGGGGTTTTCAGCAACCTCTCTCGCTACCTTGTGGAGCCTGAGGAGATTGGGGTGATTGATGACTTATGGGACGACGTCCGCGCCTTCATCAACAACGGCAGACTCAGTGACACCGTGGTTGCCTACCAGCAATGGAGGAACCTATCCGGGTCGGCCAGTGAGAGCATGAACATGCGTGAAGCCGCGGATCCGTCAGATCACGTCTATGCTACACGCCTTGAGAGTTACTACACGATCTTCAGCTCGATCTTCTATCACACCTCTGACAAACTCACTAGTCGAAACGCGAGGGAGAAGGTACAAGAGCTGATAGATACGGTGAACAGAGAAGTCCGCAACATGGCACTGGCAATAAGGGTCCACAACTCGGACAGCACATTGGACAAGATCCACGTGATCGATGTGCTCGAGGACCTAATTGCCAGGAAGAGAGGACTGCCGAAGTACAGGTCGGCGGCTCAGAACCATATGGAGACCTTTCTAGGCTCCATGAGTGTTATGGTGCAGTACCTTGACAACTGCAAGCCTCTGGTAGCCACGATAATACCAGGAGAACTCAGATTCATGAGGGAGAAAGTCATGCCGATGATCAATCAGTGGATCCCGGTTGAACCCACAATGTTTCGAGTTCAGTACAACGCAGCTGCAGCGGAGAGCGGGAGGCAAGATGAGTACAACCGACGGAGCAGCGCCTTCAAATCCTACACCGACTACATCGAGGAGTTGAAGAAGAAGATCGAGGACAAAATTATCCCCTCGTTGCCATTTTGGAACATGCAGGAAAGCGAAGGTCCTGAGCCTCCTGACGTTGCTCATAGACCAAAGTGGTGCCCGCCGCTTCAGATATACAGTGACTTCACTAGGCCGACGGCCAAACCAATGCCTCGCGCACCAAGACCTCCTCCACCGTCGTCGTCATTTGAACAGCAGAACTTTTCGGAACGACCTTCCGACAGTTCAACTGGACATGGGCCGGCGTCCTACAAGCGGTGGGGAAGGACAGGTGGATCAACATCCACTGGTGCGGCATCAAGGGACATCTCAGTCACTACGTGGTTTAGAATGCCGTTTCCGATGGGGTCAGACAAGCACCACGTATTTGGGAAAGACTATTTTTCGCGAGACATGAAGGTCTACGCAATGGTCAGCGCCAATCAGGTGCCATCCGGGCACACCGTAGAAGGTCCCTGTACCGTTAACGGACAGATGACATGGTTGCAGTACTTACGAAGGTTGACGTCGTATTTGATGTTCTGGCATGGGGGGTACCAAGAGACGGTGATCGATCGGAACTACCACAAAGAAGACGCCCATTGGTTCGTTCAATATACCAACATCTACGACTCAACACAAGTGTCACTTGCTGGAGGACTACCATCTCCGAGGACGCTATACAACCTTTGTTACCCAATGGAGGCCAAGGTGGGTGACGAAGCGGAATTGGAGCTAAGGATGCGTGAAACATTGAAGGGCTTCATCCCAAGTGTCACGTGTCAGCCAGCGTCTCGCACCATCGACGGTGGGAGTGTGCACTGTGAGTTCATCGGCGCCATGAAGACCAGTAAGGTGATTCTGATGTCTGACTTCGAGTACATCACCAAATCGAATTCCGGGAAACAGACAGTGTTCGCCCAGAGCTTATTGTCACTTGGATGGGATAAGGTCATCAACATGTCATGTACGCCTGAGTACAAGAAGGGAGTGGTGACGGATCCATATGGCTTCATCGACTTCGTTCACGATCGAATTGATGACGTCAAACGCCATGAACCCACCTCCATCCATGTGTGGCTGTCATTGAGCCATCTAGTGACTGCGGGCGAGAAGGGGACATACAAGACTGTGATTGTTCCCACGGACTTCGTTCCAAGACTCAGGGATGTGATCATCAAGCTTGACGCATGCTGCCAGCTACCTACCTTCGTGAGGATTTGCGCAGACGTGGAGTTTCACCATGCCGTCGGTTCGTTCGGCAAAATCGCCAACATGATCAAGGACGAGCTGTCGCTGAATGGCATGATGTCCACAACGTCGGACAGATTCTGGCGAGCCATTTCGGTCGCCGGAGGCGGTCACCCCTACTCTATGAAGTCTGGAACCTCTTTGGTCCACGCTGTCATGGAAAAGTATTTGTTCAGAGAAAAGATGCTCGCTTCTTGCTTTATGGCACCGGATCCCTTGACCGAAGCGAATAGCCTCCATGACCCCAACTTGGAACACGTGTTGCAGGACAAAGAGAGATTGTATCAGTACTTGTTCGGAGATTCCGTAAGAGGAAGCCACGCATATCAGTCCACTGCGGGGCCTTCAGGTGAGAACGAGTCTGAGCGGAGGAAGAGGGAGAAGGTAAGGAGAGAGAACAAAATGCCATGGATGGATGAGTACTGGGGAGTCCTTCAGCCAGAACCAGTATACTCGAGGACTCAAAGATGGTACGTCATTGATGACTTCAAGGAGGGTGAGGAAATTTGCTGCGATTACTGCCTGGTCTGCAATCCCATAGACTCCGATTTGAAAGACGATTGCTATGCAGAATGCATCAACGGAGCAGCAAATAGATGCCGTGGGATGTCCGCAGAAGACTACGTCCAGAAGCGATTCCATGCGTGTGCGCGATTGCTTCACAACTTCGGCATGGGGCAAACGGTATCCTCTCCCACCGTCATGATCTCCGAGATGAACCCGCACGTAGACTTGATGAAGTTCTTACACGAAGCGATGATTATCTTTAACGGGAACCCAGGTTTCCAGAAGGAGATCTCGTTCTTCGGGGGGATCAGGTTGTCATCAACAATGACGGAGAACTTCTTCAAAACGAGGAGAGGACCCAGCATCCATGTGGAAAAGCAGATAGTCGGCAGCGCCAAGTACTACCAGGGATCCTATGACCTTGGAAACGTGTGCTACACCAAATACCTCAAGACCATATTGGAGCCCGATGTATTCCGCACTATGTTCGGAGATGATCCCACGGAGGAACGGGTAGGTGATATGGTGGAAGCGCTACTGGGCATGTTAGAAATTGCTCAACTCTTCAGACACCTGTTCTTGGGATGGGGTGACATCGAGGCTTTGAGGACGGGATTAGAAGAATCCATCAAGCGCGTCACTGCATCGCTGTACGACAGGACAACGTATGAGAACCGAAAGCGATCGATGATCAGAACATTGGACCCGCACTCTGATGAGGCGGCAAACGTGGCACTGATTCTCGTTCGCATGAGGACCATGCCGCCTCCTGAGTTCGACATCGACCACTTCCTCGAAATTGGGAAAGAACCAGAACAGGGAGCAGAAGCTACTGACCAGCCCGAGACCGAAGGTGTCGATATGGAGACTGAATGTGAACAGGAGAAGGAGCAAGACGTTGACATGTCCGATCCGAAGACATCAATACTGCAAGCCATCGACGAATTCGAGAAGAAGATCGGGCAAGCAGAATTCTGCATCCACTGCATGAAGTCGGGACACACAACTCTCAATTGCGAGAAGATCCCTTCATCTTCACCCACAGTCACCTCAGTGTTGAGTGATTGGAAGAAGAGAGTGAAGGGAGAGGTTGCACCCGACGATGTACCATCCGGACATCCAACCGAGGAGCCTAAGAAGAAGAAGCAGAGAGCATCGCCTACTCCAGATAGGAAGGTCGACAGCGAGTTCAGGCGAAAAGAAATGTTGAAAGCAAGAGTCGTGACAATGTTCGACCATGACGGGTTCACCTTGATTGAAAGTGCCGATGGAGTCGAAGGAGGGACACATTCCTACAATGGGCGGAAGCTTGCGGAAGTAGGCCCTAGGGATATGAGGGTGGTGTACGAATTTGTAGAGAAGGCATTTGTGCACTCCAGTTCCCTCACACCAAAGGCATGTCATCACTTCTATCCCCTACCGACACGGAGGGAGAAGGGATACAAGCCGATCGACCCCATGACGATGATCGGGAAGGTAGAATTAGTACCGATCAACGGAGTCACTTTCGCTGCACAGAACTCCGACTACGGCAACCACAAGTATCCGACTCCTGACTGTCGAGTACCAGAATATAGCCAAGCGAGCCAGGCCCTGAGTCGTCGATTGGGAGCGAAGTTGAGGCATCGAATTGGACGCCAGTTCAGGACAGGAGGAAGACTCACACCAATCAAATGCGATGAAGGCGCATGGGTGTCATGGGAAGACCTGCTAGGTGATAACGCAGTTTGGGAAGACGGTTATCACTATGGCAACATAGACATCGTGACCAAGAAGGCGCGTTTGGAGAAGTACTTCGACCAGAACTATGAGTGTTTCCGCATAACCAAGAGGATCAGATTCCAAATGTTGGCGGTCCGCGTTCACCCTGATGAACTCAATGACCCTGATGACCCGATGGAGAAGGAATGGATTGACGAACTCAAGGGCATGGGAATCTCCAAAGGAAGACTCCACCATAGCGATGGATGGTGCTTTCCCGTGGCCGTAAGAGCAACCTCAGCACACTCAACGGACGGCGGAGGTTATGACGTTACCATCAACATCGACCACATTGGATCGAGAATGACCAACGACATGGCCCTATCTATGGTGACTGCATTTCACGCTACCAATCTTGGAGCGCTGACTTCAATCATGCGACGGGGGCTAGTGCCAGGAGGTCTCGGTTCATCGGGAAGGGATTCTATCCACTTCACATGTTTTCCGCCATGGGCCTGGGAGCAGGGCTACAAGGGAAAACCTTGGCTGGGTCGTAAAGTCGCATTGAGTGATCGCCCAGTGGTTCTCTACATTCCGGTGTGGAAGCTGCAGGAGTACGGGCTTCTCATCTCAGCGACTGGATCTCTATTGGTTGAGGACGTCGTTCCCTTCGATGAGGTTAAAGGGGCATGGTTGCAATGCGACAATGCAGAACCCGGGCAGCCTGAGGAGATTGAATGGATCAGGTTACTCAATAGAGAACCCGACCCTGGAAGCTACCTTGTTCTGGAGTCCAAATACGGAAACCCGATCATGACTCCACGCTACCAAAAGCTTGAGAGTTTAGCGGTTGAGGTTCAGGACGATACCTACTCCGAGGACGACGCCAAAATCTCAAAGCTGTTGGGTATGATCGAGGAGAGTGGTGTCTACCCAGAGTATGATAGCACCGAGTGGCAGGAAATCTTTGAGGAGATCGTGTACCGCCGAGCAATGAAAGACTATGACTCAAGACCGTGTCCTAACTGTCTTGGAGAAGTCGATGTACGATTGACGATATGTCCGCACTGCGTAGCGGTTTTGATCGCGAATGGGAAGCTCACGCATGTGGTACCCAAGGAGACAAGGGACCGCAATCAACGATCACCTCCGAGAGATGTCCCAGCCAGTTCTTCCGGTGAAGCAACTTCCGCTGCAGGTGCAAACATCGATGAAGTCATCAAGAATGCACGCAAGACAGCCGAAGAAGTCATTGACGTCGAGGAATCCGAAGGAGAGGAAGACGAGGAAGTTCCTATCATTTTGAAGGAACGACCGGACGAAGCTGAAGGCGAACCCGAATATCGGGAGGTCCCTCAAGATGGATACGGGAATGAACTTCCACAGCCTTTCCCCTTCGCAATTGACGAATTGCCACAAGAAGCTGCGATCCCCATCGACCACAACTTTGCAGTCACACAGCAATTTGATCTGAGGTTGATGAAGTTGATCAAGAGCTTGGCCAACGCAACGTTCGACATCAATTGCTTTGAGAGTCGTGAAGACGTACTGCGAAAATTCGACGATGGACAGCGGCATGATACTCCATACCATAGATGGCCAACAGTACCGAATGATCCGGATACTGGGTTTCCAAGACGCCTTCAGAGAGCCGAGGTCGTAGGCATGAGCAGATGGACCAACGACGTGTATGCAACAGAAGCGTGGCAGATCTATGAATTCCACGCCCACGTTGTTCACCCGATGATGATCACTGCAATCCGCTGCGGGCTTAGCCATAAGTACCTCAAAGAGGTCGGCAGCGCTCGGCGTAACATGAGTGATCCAAAGGCTCGAAGATCTGAGACCCAGGAAGAGATCATCGAGAAACTGGCATTCATCTCAAATTTCATCAGACGCTTGATCAGGAAGACTTTCGGAGCGAGCCGATATAGTTACTACCAGAAACCAGATGACGAAGGTGCCGCTCCATACAAATTCATCGACATTAGCCCCGCCATCAAATCGGAGCGGAAGAATGTCACAAAGGAGATCCTCGTTGCATGCCGCTACTATGGCATAGAGGTATCCGATATTCAAACACAGAAATTGAAGTTCTTCGAGCAGCAGATCCGAGCGGGAAACCCAAGGAACGTTGAGCTCATCAAGGACTACATTGGCTTTGTCGGAGCTGACTACATGCGACAACTCACGAATGGTTGAGCATTGGGGTCATACCGACATACTACTTCCGGTACTTCAAGTACTGAGGGATCTTGGGTAATTCATGATGACCGTTTTGGCATCATGGGAGTGAGATAGGATTGTGTTTCACACCGTTGGTAATCGCATGATACCATAGGTAGGTGCGCGTTTTCCGTGTGTAGCTCCATTACCTGTTTGATCCAACTTTCAGACGAATGCAAGATCGTTTGCTAATTCAATTCAATAGGACATACTGGTCGACCTCCAATGCACTTTTGAGAACGTGATTCGTTCTCCGGTTTTTATTTACATCCACTCATCTCCCTTCCCCGTCGAAGTACGGATGTGGGGGGTGTCAATAGGGATGAGGTCCCAGTATAGTTGCTATACAGGTACATGCCATATACTTTTGGCTCAAGTGCCCAACCAGGTAAAAAGGAGCTTTAGCGCGCGAGCTTCATGTTGAACTAAGGGCTTGAACGGGGCCAGGGCACACTTTTCATCCGTTCGCATTTTTCAAAGTCGCCCAGATGTGCCGAGAAAAGAACTGGAAGGTGGGAGCCGAAACCTCTCCTGGAGAGTTGCACACCTGGCAGCCATGACCCGTCGGGAATGTGAGTTCCACTTGGACGCAGGTGGGGCGACAACGAGTGCAGCTGTTGTCGTGTGTAGAGAAATGCTTGGAGGCCAACAAGCATGTTCTGTTCGATCACGTGCTAAGGAAAAGCATGCAATTTATATACCATGTCTAGGACCAAGTGGGGTCCCTTCATTCTGAAGCAGACCTGAGCAGCAATGTGTTCGACAGAGTTCGTGAATTCTCCGCAGCATGTGTTTTGGACACGGTTCCATACGGAAAAGAGTGGACTTTCATGACTTCCCAACGCATCAGCGTGTTGGTTCTTGCAGACCGACACCCACGTTTAGGCGTTGGTTGGTTCGGAACGGGGCCCAGTTGTCTCCAAACGTTCAACAGTTCAACGTTGGCACGGCCAAAAGTGATGAGAAATCTATCCCCAAATGCTCCATGGGACTGCCATTCACCCCCCTGGCACCACCCCAACTGATCGGCATATATATGGCAGTCCCATGGGTCGCGTCTGGGTATAGAAATCCTGATTCTCGGCTTGCTCCAGAACCTTTGATGAATGGCTTCCCGCTGGGGATGTGCCCTTCCGTCACGCACTGGACATCTCTTGGATTCTCATCTCTTGCTACGTTTTACCCGGACACCTTCAACGGAGATATCATCACTTATCATCACTACACACATAAACCAATTCATCCCTTGTTGTTTGTGTTTTGGGAGACCGAATATCACCTGCCAGTGCGCGACAGGGGCAAAATTTGTGGAGCTCTTTCTGATTCAGAGGTTGCAGCTCCACGCGCTTTGCCACTCGGAGCTCCACTCGTCGTCCATTTTGCTGGTGCCACCGGTGTGGAGCGATTGGGCATGTGATATAAATATATGAGTGATGGGCGGCATGACACGTCATTGTCCTACCCAGAAAAAATGGATGACCTGCCAAACCTTCTCGGGGGATTCAATGGGATTGATTTCCCCACAAAAAATGAAGAGCCCTGAGTCAGAGGTGGCAAAAGGTCAAACTTCATTTTCCAGCAAAACGGCGCGAGGTGTCCTTTCACTTGAATTGGCGAGGTGTACGTTCCACGCACAAAGCCACCCCGCTCAACGAACACATGGCAATAGAAATGCATGGTCAGATCTTCACACCATGGCGAACTCAGGATCCCGGAACCCCAGCTGGTCTCTCCGAACGGATGATCCACGGGTCTGTCTCGTTTTGCCGATGTTCCAAGGATCAGAGGGATCGAGCCGCTTGAGGCTGGATAGAGTTCAACAGAGTTCATGGATGGTTCATGAATGGTTCATGAATGTCCATGAAACGTGAGTGGTTGATGAAAGCAGTTTGGCATGTCCGAGAGTCAACTCCAACTAGAAACGATTGAGCTGCTACTAATTGCAAGACTGCGACCAGAGATTCAAGCACCCCTTTTAGTTTGTGGTGCTGGGGGCCATCAGCTGAGTGGGTCGGGAGTTTTTGGTGAAGCTTAACGAAACTTCCTGTAGCTTGGAACCTTTGCGCCTCTGCCTCAACGCTCGAAGGCATCCAGTGTGGAGGATTTAAGGCCTTAAACCCTGCAGACCGCCTCTACTCAGGCCGGGGTGGCTGCCACTTTTGGGGGACAGTCAATTCTGACGATGTTTGGATATCTCATTGACAGCATACTGATTACATCATGCTGATTCTAAGACCATCTAGGACCTGTACGTTTGCCGCTTGTTTTGAGTCGGAGACCAGACAAATGAAGCTTTGCAAAAAGGCAATAAAGATGTGTTGACACTCTCCACATGCAGACATGTTGACCCACTGATGCAAACCTGTGGAATTGGCTCAAAAGACCAGTGACTTCTCCAACCAAAAGTGTGTTTTTGCCTTCAGTCTTCACCCATCCCGGCAAATCCAGCAAACATGTAGGGCCGTTTGGAGATCCCACAAATGTGTTTTGCTGTTGTGAGCCCCGAAAAGCCTCCATTTCCCTGGGCTTCAGGTCCGGAAGTCCGCGCTCGTCTCAGCTGGCGTTGGGAGACCCGAGGCGCTCAGCCTCAGCAGAACGAAGGTTTTCGGCGGCGCGTGCTGCCGTTTGGTGCGCTTCAAGATCTCCAGAAAAAAAGGGAGATTGATGTCTTTTCTTTTGGAGAGTTCTCTTGTCAGGTTTCTCAGGTTCCGGGGGAAGACATATTAAGACATCCAAATGGTGCAGACATTTGGTTGACGTCCTTGCTCTGGGCCTGGAGTCCACCAGGGTTTTAGCACTTTTTCTTATGGTAGGCAAGCTGTTTAAGGTTGTGCCGTGGACAGGGAGCAACAAGTATATACATGCCTCACAAGCGAACACACACACACACACACACATGTCGCAAGATGTGGGGGATATTTGGGGATTCCTTCAACACATCCGCTGGCAAAAGCTTCTAAGTTCTGCCACGGGTTTCTATTACTTCAGGTATATCGGGTGGGCAAAGGAATATCTCGGACATGTCCATATGCTGCTACACAAAGGCCATGCTTTAAGAGATCCCTCATCTCCGCCTTGAGATGCTTTAAGTCATGGAAGCCAGGTACTGATATGAACATTTATGAACTATCAACATCTTCCCCAAACCACCGGCAACCCGCTGGGAACTCCTCGTTAGGGGAGTCCATCCGATTCGCCATCCAGTCCTTCCAGGTTGGTGAACTTCAGCCTGCCGTCGACATCCCCACAGGACACAACCGCCTCGTCCTGCCGTCCGTGGCGGACGCCTTTCGGACTCGCCCTGCCGGGCCACGCGCGGAACACGGTGCCGCCCGTGACGGCCATTGCGCGTCGCCCCTGACGGCGGAGACGGCGCTGCTCGCGGTCGCGGTCGCCATGTGGCCGGCGTGGCTCCGGCGGTCTGTCGGTCGAGCGCACGACTCGGAAGCCACGGTTGGAATGCATCGCCCGTGTGGCACCCGAGTGCAGGATGGGAGCATGCGGAGTTGGTGGAGCGCACAGGTCCAGGGTACAGGGTCCAGCCAGTGTTGAGGCCCGAAGCAGCACATGTGCGCTTCAGGCTTCGGATCTTCCGACATCTTCAAATTGACCATAGCCTTATAAAGATCCCTAAACTTGAAGGGTTTGGCTATGTGGAGAGCTTCAAGGCTCATCACTGTTTTTTTCTAAGATAGGGATTTTGCAACCTTTCGCAACCTTGATTAGCCTCGAGCCCCATCCTTCCGGGGCTTTGGTTGCAATGTTGCTCAACAAAGTTGTTTGTTGCAGATTATCTTGGTCCCCTCCCGGTTTGCACCGAGGTCAGGGGACAGTCTGCCACTTGCTTAACAGTCTGTTTAACAGCGTGCACAGGGCACGCATCGGCACGCGCAAAGCGTTTGTCAGCAAAAGCCGTCAACCAACCACGCCATGCTCCAGTTCCAAATCAGAGAGTGTATGTAGTCGCCTTGGCCGTAGGCAGAGATGTGCCTTCCTTGGAAGATGGCACGTCTCCATGCCGAGCCTGATTCACCACTTGGCAGGCTGCAGTCTCAATTCGTGGCAAGACTTGGCGCTGTTAGTTGCCAGTGTGCATGCTGGACAGCATCCTGGCTTTGCACTGGAGTGCCCAGCCCCTTTGCCTGCAAGCCAAACCTTCCCCTCGCCAATGTGTATCAACACCACATCTTCCTCCCAGCGAGATTTGCTTGTCCTTCCCTTCTTGGAACGCATTCAAAGAGAGGTGGAGCACATGTCGACATGAGGACACATGTCCCTCCTTGTGGCACTCATCCTTCTTGATCTACACATGTCGACTCATGTCCTCCAGATGGCCGAGCACCGCCTTCCGTCCGCGCCCCCGCGAGCGTCCGCTTCGGATTCGGGTGATGCGGAGTCCACCTCATCGTGCAACAGGGCGATGTCCACCCGCAGCGATCACGCGGAGGGTGAGAGGCCTGATTCGTGCATTGAAAGAAGCCATGCTTGATTAAGCTATGCGTTGGTTCGATTCCCTGGGTGTGCTTGAGAAAAAGCTTCGACAGAGGCCTGAGGCATTAAGCTGTGGGGATTGCTTGATCCATGACACCAAATCCATGCAGTTCTCATGTGCCTCAGACTCTTTTATCAAGCTCATACTCGAGGCCAAACGGCTTTGTAGCACACTGCAAGGTGTGAGGCTTTGGACATTCATGCACACATGTTTCGTGCTGACTGCATCTTCTGGGACTGCACGGTTTTCCATGCGACGTCGTTGACTTTCTCACTGCTGCAGCCCAGAGCGACCGTCCGAGCAGCCCACAGATCGGTGTTCATCAAGGGTCTTTGCTGTGAAAGGACCTCAGAGCCACATCACCCCTAGCAGTTTTGGCCAAACGGCTGGGCTTGAGGCGTCCACAAGGACCTTTTTCAGCCCACTCTGTCCTGCCATGATTCGGAACCAGGTCGAGGGTCAGAGGAGTGATGCCTTGGATTCTGCGGTCTTTTCAATCCGACCTGCCGCTTCGCCACTTCGACGCGCATCCCCGGTGACCGAAAAACACCGGTGCTGACCACGACACACAGACGATTTGGTCGCGCGTGCGATGCAGCGATGCCCTGCTTCCGTCGATCCGTCGCCGCTTCCGCCTTCGGCGCTTCGACACTGGGCCGCTTTGGGCCCCTCGGCTTAGACGCCACGCCCAGGAGTCGAGACCGAGGAGTGCTGAAGAGGTGACGAACGGCCGCGGAGCTAGATTTGGCCTTTAAAACTAGGCTCCAAGGGGAGTATAGTATAAAGCCAAGAGTCAAACAGATTCAACTTATGCAACCTAAAGGATCCAAATGGAAGTCTTTGAGATGCACGTGCCATGGCTGTTTAGCAGACATCGGGTGAAATTCCAAATGCTACTGGCAAAAGGAACAAATATGAACAAATCAAGCTCACACCTGCTCCGCAGGTCCCTGAGTCATCCTAATAGACTTAATTTAGAGAGCCACAGCCATGTTGTTTTGAGGATCGCATGATATCTTGATCTGCAGCCTTCCTACATGAAGGACGCCTTCCACTATTGGCTTGCTTGGCCAGTTTTTTTGATGAGAGGTTGCAGAAAAGGAGCAGCGTGACCTAGAAGATGCACTTGAAGCTAAGCATAGGGCTCCTAAAGTAAAACTTTGCAAAACACACCTTTAAAGGGCTGGGATTCTATCCCACCTGTTTGAGAAAACCTTGAGACTATCATCCGCGTCCATGGCACTGTCATAGTTCTAGCACTCGCTTCTTGCTGGGCACGATGCTGCAACCCTTCAGCGGCTGGTGTCCGTCAAGACCTGAAGCAGCTTACACGCAGACCAACTGCCAGAACGGCGAGGAAGACCAGGATGGCCAGAATGGATGTCGTCCTCTTCGGGGTTGGAACACTCCTACGTAGTCACCAGTGACGGTGAGGTCGGAGATGTCGTCTCGATGTCGATGACGGAATGCGATGATCGGGTGCTGGACATGGATGTTGCGGTCGGTTGAACTCAGACTGGTGGTTTGGTGTCTTCAGCTCTCTCTAGTAGAGGCGGCTGGCAGCCTGATCATCTGCTCGTGAGAAGTGTGTCATTCGTTGAATCGTGGATCAGTTCAGTATATTGTGGATGTAGAATGTAGATTGACCCCCGTAAGGACACCCGTCCGTTGCACGGCAGGCGGAGTTCCTCGCTGCCGCTGCTGTGCGGAACTCGCCTGGCTCCGGCGGGTTGGGGAGACTCTACTGAAATGCCTCGGGTGCCTCAGGTCTGGGCCATGGCATCGCGGGTGAGTGGAGAATGCTCAGATGGAGCGATTCGACCATGGATTGGATTTCCTCAGTCGATGGCATCCACAGACTGGATTTGCCCCTTCAACTGCCAAAGATGTCACAGACTCCTGAAAGAGGCAGTGCGCAACTTGGTACTGCAGTCAGGGTGTTTGGTGTCGCAGCTTCTGGTAGTTGGGTGTCGAGGGTCGCCTTCGACGTTTTTCGTCGCCGCGACATGAGCCTCTTGGACTGCCTCGGAGAGACGAGCTGAGAGACGGTCGTAAGCTTGGTCCCTGGCCTCTGAGAGATGTGGGGTGCAAGATTCAGAAAAATGGTGCCTGGCCAAGTGGTAAAGAGTGAAGAGATGTGAAGACTCGAAACCGGAGAGCCGATCAGTGGCAATAAATATGGAGTCTTTTTGCAATGAAGCACCAAACTCCCGCAAACTGAAAGCCTCTCCAACCAGAAAGTAAGAACAGGCTCTTATTGACGAAGTCTTGCTGGGAATGCCGTTGCCTCTGGAAGGTGCATGTCATGCACGGAGTTGAAAGCAGGCACGGAAAGCGGCAAGTGCTTCTGGGAATGGCCAGAGATCGGGTCAGAGTTCACAGAGTTCGCAATAGACCTTCGGGCGCTTTGAGCCACTGCAAAGCTAGCTGGTAGTTGTTGGCAAGAAGGTGATGTCGGGCTCCTGTTTTTGGAGTTGAGGTGCTTCCACGAGGCTTAGCATCCATCCAACATGCAGAGCTGGTCGCAATGGTGCATGAACGCGGCCATGGACCAGCAATCTCCTTCCTGTCTTGAGCAGTGGAAGGGGATCGACTTTGATCTTTAACCAGGAAAAGATAACACAGGAAAAGATAACAATTATCAACAATATTGATAATATCTGCTTGTGTGTGCAGGGGTCCTGTACTCGAGTCATGAGTCCTTCACACGTTGATTTCTCACCGACACACCGCTCTCGCCGATACACCGTGGGCTGCTCCATCGGCGCTCGAAGACTGGCCGTCGGGTGCGACCCATTCAGCTTGGGCCCGGCGCTGGCCGTGCCGATGGGTGGTCCGTGTTGAGCCATGGGCGATTGTCGAAGACTCGTGGATTCATGTTGGATTGCTGAAGAACAGTTGCTTGGACGAGTCTTTTCATGGATCCCTTGGATTCCACCACCATTGGATGCGGACTGACGCCTTCGTGTCAAAGCTGCATGAAGAAATCATAGTGCCAACCAGTCACATCGTGCCTCAGCCATTTGGTATTTTGACCTGGTGACCTTGTTCGCGCCTTGAAATGTTCGTGGGGTGAGAGGTGCTTGGCTCCCCCAAAAGCATAAGATGTCTATACCTTAAGACTTGCTGTTGCCAAAAGACTAGCTTAGTCTACCCAACAGCATAGACTCAAATGTTCTCCTTCTATAGAGCTCACCGTGCAGCTCACGTGTTCTTCGCTCCGATCCGGGCGGACGCCACCGGACTGGCGCAGAAACCCGCTCCACGCACTGTCGCTTTTCGGTTCGACCAGGGCGGCGGGGGGGGGGGACGAGGAAGGATCAAGCGGATCACGACGTGGATGGTCCAGGAGAAGCTTCCATTTTTTGGGGATGCCCAGGGCGTAGCGATCGTAGCAGCGCAGCCTAGCGGCTTCGCGTGCTGCAGCCGCGCGGGCTACGCTACGGCGCCTCGTCGCGCGAGGAGCGTGAGCCACTTTCCTATCTGCGCAGATGGTGCAGATGGAGCAGATCTCGTTGATCTGAGAGATGCCGAGCTGTGTGGCGCCGACCAGGTCAGCTCCACAAACCTGACGGCGATCCATGGCGCGGCCGGCCAGGCAGCGGTCCATGGGGAATCCCTGCCACTGTCACTGGCAATCCCTGCATTCACCGCCGGGTCCTTTCTTGTGCATCCTTTCGTTGGCATTTCAACACTAGTAAAACAGACACACCAAACTGGCTGATGCTTGCTTCTGCTTCTTTCGCTCAAAGTGACATGTGTCGCCAGTTGACTCGCATCGTTCATTCACATTTGTTGCACCTGCTCCATGAGTCACACGGCAGACGTTTCATGCGCCGCGCGTTTGATGTGCCCAACGCATACCGCCCAGACCGTTCGTTGGCCGTTTCGCTCTGCAGGGCGGGTGTCGCAGTGTCGCCAGATCCACATCCGGAGCCGAAACGGAGCTCTTCCGAAGACTAGACCTGTAACCATCTCTAAGCTCCAACCTCTTTTAGGGTAACATAGATCAGACATAGACCCCTAAACGGAAACAGCCGAGGCCCAAGCCGCTGAGTGCGACAATTTGAGCGGGCCAACAAGAGCAGCTATTGTTTCTTGCTGGTGGGTCTCTTTGCACCTGGCTTGAGAGAAGCCTGAGTGAAGCCCTTTTGATGCGAAAGCAGTCCGTCCATGTAGCCTGCCTTGGGTGAAGTTCAGCATGCGCAACTGAACCATACAAGGTTTCTCAGGCTTTCCGTTCTTAAGAAAGTGACTCTTGAGGTTAAGGTGGGAGGAGCCCAGGACGCTCGCCACAACAGTGGAAGACCGGACATGCGAAAGGGCTGCTGTGCTGTTCGGTCGTCGCGTCGTCGCCGACCACTTGCATTGAACTGAGACATCACTTGCTTGATGTTGAAAGATCACGTTTGGTGCCGACATCCCTCATGAGTGCATCCCATGCTCGTCATGGATGATGGGCGACTTTTCGATTTCACTGAACCGTGTTTGGGTATGAAGCAGTGCTTCAGTCAGATGTGCCCCAATCGAGGGGAGACCAGACCCAACTTTGCATTGTCTTTGAACAACATTGCCCATGTTTGAACAACATGACGCGGTAGACCGCTGCCTCGAAAAGCTGCGCCAGTTGCTGTGTGGTGACTTCTGCTATGTCCTCAATGCTAGTGACACAGCGTACTTCTCCACAAAACCGGATGCCCTTGGCCTCGCTCAAAGGGCCGGCCTTGTGCCAAAGCGCGAGAGCGCTGCGAGTCTTAGCATGGTCGCAGCATGTCGCAGCCGCGTCACCATGCCGCGATGGGTGGGACGTCTTTGGAACCTCTCCAGAATCCTCACAGCATGACGTGAAAGAAACAAACGTCATGAGCTGAGCTGGAGTTCAACTCACTTCGGAGTTGAAACGTGGCTTCCCAGTGGGAGTCCCCTGTGGTGAATTGATGTCAGCTTGGCTGCTACTGCAAGGAACTCGTCATTGGAACTCGTTGCTTTGCCTTGACGCTTGAACAGCCAAGCGCCGAACCGAAAGAGCATGTTGGAAGACCCTGATTCCTGGAGGTCCTAGGAAGGTACGAGCAGCACCACAGTATTGGCCTTCTGTGGCAAACAAGATAGAAAAGGGAGGGAAGAGGGACCACCTCTCCGGATTCACATCAAGGGACAACAAATGTCATTTTAGCTTTGCCGACTGAGGTTTGTGGGTGACCGGTTCTCTTTTTTGAATTCCTAAGGGGTCAACGGACAAAATAAGTTGCATTAGCATTGATGGAAAAGCATCCAGGGTTTACTAAGTTTACTAACGGAAGTGACCCCATCAATAAGGATAGGATACCCATTAAAGTTAAAGCGTAACATACTGTCCTGAGATAGCACTGAAATCAGGCTGTGGCCCCGCCAGACCCTTGATGTCAGTTTTGGCTTGTTGGTGTGGGATAAAGTAATGCCTGATGGAGTTTGCACCACATTTCTTCAAGGATGCGTGCGTAACAACCATAGAATCAATCACGCAAGTGATAACTATTATGCGTTTTGCACGTGGTGCATGTCAAGCCTGAGAATGTTGTGGAACATGAAGAAAGATGCACAGAGATAGAGCGAGCTGGAAGAAACACAAGTGTTTTGTGCCTCGCGTGTAGAGCAAGCATGCGAGACTTGCATCAACAGAGTCTTGCACCATTCAGATCAGAGCTGATCTAGAGTTTCAACACTCGGAGTGCGTGAGCTTGTATTTGATACTTGTATTTGATGCACCCTTTCGCATGGACTGGACATTTGTGAGCTGATGCACAGGGGTCGCTATCGGGGAGTTTCCCGAGGCGTACTGGCCGCATCGGCATTTTCAATTAGGTCGTCTCATGGTTGCAAACCGACACCGTCATGGCTTGTAAGTTTGGATGAACTCGAACAAAAGTGCGCCGTCATCCACCACATGCTCCTTAAAGGATTGCCATTATGCCTGTTGCAGCACTTTTGGCCTTCAGCGCCTTGTTTGGACTGGCCTTGGCTCTCACTTTGATGCTTGTTCACTTAAAAAACTTCAAAACAAAATTAGACTTGCTTCCATAAATTCTTAATTCCTCCCTTGCCGGACCTATTCCGTTTTCCCCTTGGAATGGTTCATGTCTCTTTCCACCACCTGCCCGCAGATGAAAGGACCTGCATGCTTCAGGCTGGCAAAGGGCCGGCTACGTGTTGCGAAGACCTTGATACATTGGTCAAGTTGGAAGGAACGCGTTCCATAAACACCGGAGGATGTTTTGGCTTTTCTGATACAAGCCACTCCATAAATAAAAAATCTATGAATAGGAGATCAATAAGGATAGGCCTAGTACCCATTAAAGCATGACATCTTGTCCTGAGATAGCACTGAAATCAGGCTGTGGCCACGCCAGACCCTTGATGTCAGTTTTGGCTTGTTAGAGTGGGATAAAGTAATGCCTGATGGAGTTTGCACCACATTTCTTCAAGGATGTGTGCGTAACAGCCATAGAGGCAATCACGCAAGTGATAACTATTATGCGTTTTGCACATGGTGCATGTCAAGCCTGAGAATGTTGTGGAACATGAAGAAAGATGCACAGAGATAGAGCGAGCTGGAAGAAACACAAGTGTTTTGTGCCTCGCGTGTAGAGCAAGCATGCGAGACTTGCATCAACAGAGTCTTGCACCATTCAGATCGGAGCTGATCTAGAGTTTCAACACTCGGAGTGCGTGAGCTTGTATTTGATACTTGTATTTGATGCACCCTTTCGCATGGACTGGACATTTGTGAGCTGATGCACAGGGGTCGCTATCGGGGAGTTTCCCGAGGCGTACTGGCCGCATCGGCATTTTCAATTAGGTCGTCTCATGGTTGCAAACCGACACCGTCATGGCTTGTAAGTTTGGATGAACTCGACAAAACGTGCGCAGTCATCCACCACATGCAGCTAAAAGGATTGCCATTATGCCTGTTGCAGCACTTTCGGCCCTCAGCGCCTTGTTTGGACTGGCCTTGGCTTTCACTTTGATGCTTGTTCACTTAAAAAACTTCGAAACAAAATTAGACTCGCTTCCATAAATTCTTAATTCCTACCCCGTTTTCTCCTTTGCCGCCAGTTTGTAGTATAGTTCTTTCCAGCACCTTGCCTCGTATTCGAGGCACACTTGAAGCACATGTTGGTTTTCAGGCGCCTTCCAGAACAGAATTCAGCCAGCTTTCTTACCGGATCCCTTGTTGGCAGCGCTACGAACTAGATTGGCCCTTGGTGACACGACCAGTTGCCGCACTGGCGCGGAACGCGCGAACGAACGCGCCGAACTGGCGCGGAATCCTGCGGATCGACGGAGCGGAACGAGCCGGACTGGAGATAGGAGATAGGGTTTGGACTGTTCGGAGATAGGAGACCGCGTCCAAATCTTGTCATTGGGTCGAGGTTGACGTGGGAGCAGCTTACGCTGCTTGACGTGCTACCAAACATTGTCTCGGTCCCAGTCGGTCTGTGGTGAAATTGAAGCCCTTAAGCGATCAGGAGAGTGTACCACAAATTCAGGCGGCTACAGTCACACATGCGCCACATGCGCCCGAAGACCAGCCTTTTCTGAGTGACACCATTGCCTTGTGCCTTTTGGCGTCGGCAGCGACCGGTCGATTCTCATTGCGGCCAGCGTTGAACGTGACCGCGGCAGTTCTCTCCGTTCGGATGACATGCGCGAGGAAAGCGGACCGAGAACTGCCCTGAATGTACGGGACCGCAGCTTGATGCGTGCGGTGCTTGGAAATCTGTTGAGACATCAACTAGTCCAGCGTTAAAGCAATGACAGCAATGAGAGCAGACAACTCTTGGAGATGAACATGCATTAGTTGAGCGGGAATGTAAAAGTTCGTTGTGACGTAGAGTCCTTGGTGACAGACCGGCGATACTCAGATGGCTGTTGCTTTTTGCAGATGTCTTTCTTGGTGGAGAGTTCTGACCTTGCTACCTGGTCTGTGCAGAAAGTGCAAGGGCTTATCAAGTCTGTGTGAAGGTCCGTTTGACCAGGAAAGGTATTGCTGCTGCTACTCCTCGTAAATCATAATTGGAAGGTTAAGAGCCATAGGCTATAACTTTGAGAATATGTCCATGTCCAAGGTAATGATTTGAATAGCCCGCGGCTTCCAACGTTTTTCAATGGCAAATCCCACTTGTCGAAAGTCATGCCAATGCTCTTGGATGGAAGCCTTTAACAGGAACTGAAACAAAGGCCTTGAGTTCATCCAAAAGGCATCCAGTTTGGTGGAATCACATAGGTAGCTTGGCAGTGAGTGTGCGGAGGCACAATGAGTGTTATTATTGTTTGACAGTTAAAAGAAACAGCCTTTAAGAAGCCCGTTGATGAACTGCAACATGAAGCGGCTAAGATACGCTGCTGCAACAGGATACCTTTGCTTTGAGTAAAGCTTTTTGGCTTCACTTGACCCTGCAAGTTAGCCCTGGAACTGGTGTGTGAGTAAACTTGAGAATCCTGCCGCGCTTCGCACACTTTGAATCTTGTTTGGATTCAAGCACAGAGGCACCTGGCTTCTGATGCGAATCCCTTTCAAACAGACGATGGGGCTTTGCTTTCAGATGGTCCAGGTGGATGAGGTGTTGTATCAAGTGGGTGGCAGCAGAGAAAGCGTAGATTGGCTCGAAACCCAATTTTGCGCTGGTTCTGTGTGTCTGGCAAAGACACAGGAGCTGCGAGTCTCTGACAAGTGCGTGCTGCCTAATCTAGGTCTCGAAGGGCTCAGAGTGCAATCCATCAACCTTTGATGTCAGCAGACACCCACGAAGGCCCTTGCTCCTATAGTCATTGCAAAGAGATGAATAATCAATTCATTTTGCCATCACTGTCCCGGGGATACCGGAGTGAGGTACGACTTCGCAAGTGGGCACGAGTCATTTCTGATGTGCACTTACAGCTCTAGCAGCGATTTTAAACCCAGTGCATGTAGAGAAGGAGCTGCCAAAAGCATATTTTGAGGGTTCTCAGAGTGGTTCGCAGCTACTTCAAGCTTGACGAGCTCGCTGAGTAGTGGCTTGACAGAAAAATGGTGGGGCCAGCTTGATTTGGGTGCTTTTGCCAGTAAGTCCATTCAGCCTCCATTGTTGCATGTTTGGAGCATTCCACTAGGAGAAGAGAGATGGCCCACATTCCAAGCGTTATGTGACGGTGGTGGACAAAACCACCATGTTCTGCTCGGGGTGATTTGGAGCAGAAACATAAGATAATTGTCGCCTGTCCGAAAGCATACAGCATGAAGAATGTGCAGATCCGTATTGTGTTGGAGAAGAAAGATGAAACAGTCGGAAGGGGAAGCATGGCCAAAGATAGGTGGACTTGTGACTTGGGGCAAGATTCTTTCCCAGTGATTCTGGATACACATCCATTGCACCAATGGCTCTACTGTTCGTTACAGCAGTGCAACAGTGCATGCTTGACATTCTCACTGAATGTGGAAAAATTGGTCTAGTTTGCAAGTTGCCTGAGGTGAACCCCTTCGCAAAACCTGTGAGAGCTCCCCCTTCGTGAAAAGCAGTCGTGCACCCACTTGCTGAAGCAGCTTTTGCCCCGAAGTTTCCCCATTGGGGTCGGTCGTGCCATCGTAAACTTTTTCCGCCGCTTGGGTCGGCTTTGTCCAGTTGCTCGTTTCTGTCAGACTTCAACAAGGCCGCTGTTTGTTTCATGATGTGGAAAGCCAACGCAACTGGAATCGGCTGACATTGGATTTCTTGACTTCACGAGTTGATCGCGGGAAAAGGCTGCCATATTTTCCGACAGGTTTTCAATGAGGGAGCTCCAGATGTTGAAAGTAATCGAGGTATGACCTGCGACGGAAACCTTTGAGCGAAAACGCAGACCAATGGGCCTTGAGCTTGCGAAAAAGAAGACAACTGTGGTTGGATCATTTGATGAGCTTGCTAGCAAGGGGGAGCAGTTGCATTCAGCCATTGTGACAAATGGATCAGTGTAAAGCAAGATTCAGCTAGGAGCATTTGAAGATACAACAGTTTAAATGCACTGTTGATGTTGGTTGCTTCTACACCTCCACGAATTTGCCTTGAGAATTGTTGTCCAATGGTTGATGGTTTCTTGTTGAACCGCATGGGCAACAAGGCTGCAGCGAAATCAACAAGATCGACAAAGAATGGAAGTCTTGCAGAAGACCAGCCGCTTTTGAATACTTTTGAGGAGGTGGAACTCTTTGGAACATGCTGGATCTTCATCCCTCGTCACAATTGCTTTGGACCACGAGCGAGCTTGGGCCAAACAAGAGTCCCATCGCCCTCATAGTGGCTTGCTCAGACTCCACCACATTTTCGTGGTCACAAGTTTAAACTTACCGGTTGAATCCGAAGCTGCATTGGGCATGTGAACTCGTGCCCGAAATTGACTGCAGCATTCTTAAGAGCTGCCTTGCAGCCACAGCACAACTTAAGAGGCTGCTTAAAGCAGAGGAGCTTGATGCGAGCTGTGCTTCTGGCTGGAAACCCATTGAGATGTCACTAGTCCGGCGTTGAAGCAATGAGAGCGGAAGCCTTCTTTTTAGAGATGCCACATCTTTGGTCCGGGAATGCAATGCTGTGCTATGAGTCCTTGGTGACCCACCGGCGATACTCAGATGGCTGTTGCTTTTTGCAGATGTCTTTCCTGGTGAAGAGTTCTGACCTTGCTACCTGGTCTGTGCAGAAAGTGCAAGGGCTTATCAAGTCTGTGTGAAGGTCCGTTTGACCAGGAAAGGTATTGCTGCTGCTACTCCTCGTAAATCATAATTAACAATTGGAAGGTTAAGAGCCATAGGCTATAGCTTTGAGAATATGTCCATGCCCAAGGTAATGATTTGAATAGCCCGCGGCTTCCAACGTTTTTCAATGACAAATCTCGCTTGTCGATAGTCATGCCAATGCTCTTGGATGGAAGCCTTTAACAGGAACTGAAACAAAGGCCTTGAGTTCATCCAAAAGGCATTCAGTTTGGTGGGATCACATAGGTAGCTTGGCAGTGAGTGTGCGGAGGCACAATGAGTGTTATTATTGTTTGACAGTTAAAAGAAACAGCCTTTAAGAAGCCCATTGATGAAGTGCAACATGAAGCGGCTGCAACTGGATACCTTTGCTTTGAGTAAAGCTTTTTGGCTTCACTTGACCCTGCAAGTGAGCCGTGGAACTGGTGTGTGAGTAAACTTGAGAATCCTGCCGCGCTTCGCACACTTTGAATCTTGTTTGGATTCAAGCACAGAGGCACCTGGCTTCTGATGCGAATCCCTTTCAAACAGACGATGGGGCTTTGCTTTCAGATGGTCCAGGTGGATGAGGTGTTGTATCAAGTGGGTGGCAGCAGAGAAAGTGTAGATTGGCTCGAAACCCAAATTTGCGCTGGTTCTGTGTGTTTGGCAAAGACACAGGAGCTGCGAGTCTCTGACAAGTGCGTGCTGCCTAATCTAGGTCTCGAAGGGCTAAGAGTGCAATCCATCAACCTTTGATGTCAGCAGACACCCACGAAGGCCCTTGCTCCTATAGTCATTGCAAAGAGATGAACAATCAATTCATTTTGCCATCACTGTCCCAGGGATACCGGAGTGAGGCACGACTTCGCAAGTGGGCACGAGTCATTTCTGATGTGCACTTACAGCTCTAGCAGCGATATTTAACCCAGTCCATGTAGAGAAGGAGCTGCCAAAAGCATATTTTGAGGGTTCACAGAGTGGTTCGCAGCTACTTCAAGCTTGACGAGCTCGCTGAGTAGTGGCTTGACAGAAAAATGGTGGGGCCAGCTTGATTTGGGTGCTTTTGCCAGTAAGTCCACTCAGCCTCCATTGTTGCATTTTTGGAGCATTCCACTAGGAGAAGAGAGATGGCCCACATTCCAAGCGTTGTGTGACGGTGGTGGACAAAACCACCATGTTCTGCTCGGGGTGATTTGGAGCAGAAACAGAAGATAATTGTTGCCTGTCCGAAAGCATACAACATGAAGAATGTGCAGATCCGTATTGTGTTGGAGAAGAAAGATGAAACAGTCGGAAGGGGAAGCATGGCCAAAGATAGGTGGACTTGTGACTTGGGGCAAGATTCTTTCCCAGTGATTCTGGATACACATCCATTGCACCAATGGCTCTACTGTTCGTTACAGCAGTGCAACAGTGCATGCTTGACATTCTCACTGAATGTGGAAAAATTGGTCTAGTTTGCAAGTTGCCTGAGGTGAACCCCTTCGCAAAACCTGTGAGAGCTCCCCCTTCGTGAAAAGCAGTCGTGCACCCACTTGCTGAAGCAGCTTTTGCTCCGAAGTTTCCCCATTGGGGTCGGTCGTGCCATCGTAAACTTTTTCCGCCGCTTGGGTCGGCTTTGTCCAGTTGCTCGTTTCTGTCAGACTTCAACAAGGCCGCTGTTTGTTTCATGATGTGGAAAGCCAACGCAACTGGAATCGGCTGACATTGGATTTCTTGACTTCACGAGTTGATCGCGGGAAAAGGCTGCCATATTTTCCGACAGGTTTTCAAAGAGGGAGCTCCAGATGTTGAAAGTAATCGAGGTATGACCTGCGACGGAAACCTTTGAGCGAAAACGCAGACCAATGGGCCTTGAGCTTGCGAAAAAGAAGACAACTGTGGTTGGATCATTTGATGAGCTTGCTAGCAAGGGGGAGCAGTTGCATTCAGCCATTGTGACAGATGAATCAGTGTAAAGCAAGATTCAGCTAGGAGCATTTGAAGATACAACAGTTTAAATGCACTGTTGATGTTGGTTGCTTCTACACCTCCACGAATTTGCCTTGAGAATTGTTGTCCAATGGTTGATGGTTTCTTGTTGAACCGCATGGGCAACAAGGCTGCAGCGAAATCAACAAGACCGACAAAGAATGGAAGTCTTGCAGAAGACCAGCCGCTTTTGAATACTTTTGAGGAGGTGGAACTCTTTGGAACATGCTGGATCTTCATCCCTCGTCACAATTGCTTTGGACCACGAGCGAGCTTGGGCCAAACAAGAGTCCCATCGCCCTCATAGTGGCTTGCTCAGACTCCACCACATTTTCGTGGTCACAAGTTTAAACTTACCGGTTGAATCCGAAGCTGCATTGGGCATGTGAACTCGTGCCCGAAATTGACTGCAGCATTCTTAAGAGCTGCCTTGCAGCCACAGCACAACTTAAGAGGCTGCTTAAAGCAGAGGAGCTTGATGCGAGCTGTGCTTCTGGCTAGAAACCCATTGAGATGTCACTAGTCCGGCGTTGAAGCAATGAGAGCGGAAGCCTTCTTTTTAGAGATGCCACATCCTTGGTCCGGGAATGCAATGCTGTGCTATGAGTCCTTGGTGACCCACCGGCGATACTCAGATGGCTGTTGCTTTTTGCAGATGTCTTTCCTGGTGGAGAGTTCTGACCTTGCTACCTGGTCTGTGCAGAAAGTGCAAGGGCTTATCAAGTCTGTGTGAAGGTCCGTTTGACCAGGAAAGGTATTGCTGCTGCTACTCCTCGTAAATCATAATTAACAATTGGAAGGTTAAGAGCCATAGGCTATAGCTTTGAGAATATGTCCATGCCCAAGGTAATGATTTGAATAGCCCGCGGCTTCCAACGTTTTTCAATGACAAATCTCGCTTGTCGATAGTCATGCCAATGCTCTTGGATGGAAGCCTTTAACAGGAACTGAAACAAAGGCCTTGAGTTCATCCAAAAGGCATTCAGTTTGGTGGGATCACATAGGTAGCTTGGCAGTGAGTGTGCGGAGGCACAATGAGTGTTATTATTGTTTGACAGTGAAAAGAAACAACCTGCAAGAAGCCCGTTGATGATGTGCAACTTGACGCGGCTAAGATAGGCTGCTGCAACAGGATACCTTTGCTTTGAGTAAAGCTTTTTGGCTTCACTTGACCCTGCAAGTTAGCCCTGGAACTTGTGTGTGAGTAAACTTGAGAATCCTGCCGCGCTTCGCACACTTTGAATCTTGTTTGGATTCAAGCACAGAGGCACCTGGCTTCTGATGCGAATCCCTTTCAAACAGACGATGGGGCTTTGCTTGCAGATGGTCCAGGTGGATGAGGTGTTGTGTCAAGTGGGTGGCAGCAGAGAAAGCGTAGATTGGCTCGAAACCCAATTTTGCGCTGGTTCTGTGTGTCTGGCAAAGACACAGGAGCTGCGAGTCTCTGACAAGTGCGTGCTGCCCAATCTAGGTCTCGAAGGGCTAAGAGTGCAATCCATCAACCTTTGATGTCAGCAGACACCCACGAAGGCCCTTGCTCCTACAGTCATTGCAAAGAGATGAATAATCAATTCATTTTGCCATCACTGTCCCAGGGATACCGGAGTGAGGCACGACTTCGCAAGTGGGCAAGAGTCATTTCTGATGTGCACTTGCAGCTCTAGCAGCGATTTTTAACCCAGTCCATGTAGAGAAGGAGCTGCCAAAAGCATATTTTGAGGGTTCACAGAGTGGTTCGCAGTTACTTCAAGCTTGACGAGCCCGCTGAGTAGTGGCTTGACAGAAAAATGGTGGGGCCAGCTTGATTTGGGTGCTTTTGCCAGTAAGTCCATTCAGCCTCCATTGTTGCATTTTTGGAGCATTCCACTAGAAGAAGAGAGATGGCCCACATTCCAAGCGTTGTGTGACGGTGGTGGACAAAACCA